>JAYMTA010000487.1:0-27939 GCA_036897625.1 Pelargonium cotyledonis | reverse complement strand
TGGTGTAAGAGACCACTTTGGTGCGGTAAGGTGCCAAAAACTCTAGGTTAGGATTAAGAGACATAGCCTCTTCTTGAACACTATAGGTTCCTTGTATATATACATATTTAGGCCGTTGCTTATTACAAAAAAAAGTGTATATATGAGTATGTATTATGTATATTAATGTATAAGAGAGTATTGAGTTTTAACCAAGACTCAAAACAGATAGATATGGACCGGACAAGAGCTTTGCGTCTACAAATATATGGGAGAGAGTATAGACATTAAATCGTGAGGCGACATCTACTAATTATCTAGATTGAATCGATGAGTCCATAATATTCTTTGACTGAGATTTTTTTTCCTCGGACGTATAATGTCAGTGGAGGGAGCCAGAATGCGAGGGGCAACAAGGATAATAGGGATAGACAAAAATGAGAAGAAAAGAGAGAAAGGAGAAGCTTATGGAATGACTGATTTTATCAACCCAAATGCAAATGATAAGTCGATATCGGAAATGGTTAAAGAGTTAACTGAGGGAATGGGTGTAGATTATTCCATGGAGTGCACTGGAGTTGAACACTTGCTTAATGAAGCCATTGAAGCCACTAAAGTGGTATGCCAATTTTATGTTCATTTGTGGATAATTTATTTGATCATTTAATAAGAATTGGAGCTTGATTAATTGCTTGCTATATATGGAAATGAAATTAGGGAAGAGGAAAGACAATAATGATTGGGGCAGGAGGCAGTCCAAGTGTGCACCTTAATTTCATGGCCATCTTGAGTGGAAGAACCTTGAAGGGTTCTATTTTTGGTGGGATCAAAACCAAATCTGACCTTCCCTTTTTCATTCACAAATGCAGCAATAAGGTCCAATTCTCAACTACATATATCTTTACATGTACAAATATGATTCAAAACTCAATTACATATGGGTGTCTGAAATCTCAACCAAAACACAAATTAAATAGATTTAGGCGGACACTCTGCGCCCACAAGTTCATTGGGGCGGGATATGAGTGTTAATTGATAATGTGATATCACCTTATTGACTTGAATTCATTACAGGAAAAGTCGTGATTTGCTAGGAAATTTTGTTTGGAAATTCTCTAGCCAAATGCATTTTGTTAGTCCTTTTGCGAAGGAACCCATTCCCCGACAGATATTGCTCTAACAAAATTTTGCAAGGCCTTTTGCTGAGGAAAATATCCACTGTAGAAAAAGTCTCGCAAATTGTTAAGACTTTATTTTCTCGTAAAAATGTTTAGCAAAATTGGCTAACCCAATAAATCACAACTGAGATTTTAGTTCTCTCTATATAATATACTAGTTTATACACCCGTGCGATGCAAGGATAATTTTAACAAATTTAGTATTTTAAAAAAAAATTATATAAATTCATAACGAACAAGTTTAATTAATTAATAATTTTTTATAATAAATCAAAATAATTGTAATAATGATATACATTTAAATTTTAAAAATTAAACATTTATTGTAACATCAATTTCTTATTAATTATGATTTACTTACCTTATTCTTCATTTTGGTTAGTTTTATAATTATATAAAAGTATGTGTCAAAACTAAACATTTGATGACGTGGCCCTCTAATACGCATTATAAACCTGCTTTTTGATCAAACTTTTATCGTATTATAGATTTAATGGTTGAGACTTAGTCAAGACACATTCGAACTGATTTGAGCAAGCACTTCGCGACCACATATTCATTGGAACAGATATGCCTTTTAAATTTTGACGTGTCAAAATTGCGCAAACTTAGTTGGGTCTAATCCACTAGCTTCATAGTTGTGTCTCGGACGCTATTTTCATAGCTGAGAGCTTAAGACTCGTTGGAGCTTAACTTTTAACTAAAATGTCATGACTTCACTGACAGTTTAGACTCCGTACTCTTTCTCTGTTTGTTTTGTTCAGGAAATTCAACTTGATACACTGTTGACTCATGAAATTGCATTGGAAGATACAAGTGAAGTATTTGACCTTTTCAAGCAATCAGATTGCGTCAAGATTCTTATTAAGATTTGATTGTTTCCATGAGATTTAATAATGCTTATACAATTGCTAAAACATGATTATTGGACTGCTTCTACTTGTATTACATGTTTGTTGATACTATTTACGTTGTTTATGCAACCTTCCCCATTTTCTCATGCCATTCTCATCCAACATTTTCTTTTCCGACATTTATTGATCTGCTTAAACTCAGCGGAGAGTCCAACCTGATTTGAAGTCGCACTTGGATCCGGTCCGCTGCTGAGGACCCTTCTCAATGTTACAATTTGAGCGCCTAAGACGCCCGATTTTCAAACTCGACTTTTCTTGATTCGCTCGCCGTTACTAGAAGAATCCTTATAAACATTTTTTCAAGGGTCGAGTGAGTGTTTAAAACACCCTGACGCCATGCAATTGATGAAGAAGATCTATATTTTGATGGTGATCTTGCTTCGGCACCAACAATGAGAGACATGTAAAACAGAAACTTAATTTCAAGGATGCAAAACCAAATGAAACAAGCTTTCATCATATATAGTAACAATCAAACACAGCTCAATGAATTGAATTTTGGTTTCTCAGGCTGTTAATACATTCAACAAAACAAAGTATGTACAGATTCGGCGACTCTTACCTCAGCATATCATATGGCATCCACTTCAGAGTCTCTCACAATTGGCATCGTCGGCAGTTTGCCACCTCTCAACCGCGAAGATACATTTTCAATGGCACTGTTAAGCTGCCTCAACTTTTCATTCAAGGTCCGCTTGGTTTTCTGGAATTTAAAAGAAAGTCCGTTTAAGGGATAGATGTTCATAAGAAGAAATTAAAAGGAAGACTTGTCATCAACTAACAATCGATTGCAATGTAATTACCTCCAAACCCTCGTCATATTCGGAATAATACTTTGGTCGCCTGCCCTGAACAAATCCCTGTTCATTTTCACTTAGGATGGCCCTTCTAATCTGAATCACACGAACGAAAAAGAAAAGCTGGATCAGAACCAAAATTAAAGCATCAACTAAGCCACAAATGATCATAATAAAAAGATTAATTTGTGTTTGGAGATAATAGAACAGTAAGTAGAGTCATGCAGTCATCAAACAGAAGCAGACATTTATTTACAAGGAAAAAACCACTCTTATTCCAACATTACTCAATGAATGCCATGTTCACATTCTTCTTTAATTATCGAATGCTTAGAACATAACAAAATTGAATGTTTGTATCGTCTGGAGGGGAAGAAGAGGGATTTCAGATTCAGTAACAGAAGATCGCATAGATTTAATATCTACCAGATTACTCTGTACATTACAACTATAGTAGACACTTCTTTTTCCAAGAGTAGCAACATATAGCAGTCTTCATTTTAAAAGAATATTACTATGACACCCCTGAATTACCTCATTAACCAAACATAGACCTTTAAAACTTTTTATCTGGATTATTGACCCACAGAGGGAGCAGGTAAAATAGGATCAAGCCATTCAATTTCGGACCTTTTTTCTGACATTTTAGAAATGGACCAGGAGGTTGAAAACAGATCCAGTAACCATGTTCACCGGTCAGACCAACTCCAATACCCAATTGAATACTAATGTTCATATAACAAATAACAATGGTCACCTGAGGAGCCCATATATATGCTAAAGTTCCAAAAACAGCGCCTCCTAGAACAAATCCAGCAAGAAAATCACCCCCACCATTACCACCATCACTGCATGTGTTAAACAAAAGAGGATGATCATATAATAAGTGCAAGCAAGTTTATGGACACTGTTTGTGCAAATCTAGGGCAATATCTGATTAAAACTCGGCCTGTAAACATAAAAATGATAGCACAATCAAAAGGATGTTAGCTAGATCCCCTTTTTCCCATGATATCTACCCGACCCACCCCAGATGATAACAATTCAAACCTACAACTTCTGCAAGAGAAGTGTGACACTTAAGCCATTAGTGTCCTCTTTGAGACATTAAATTATTATTATTACACACACACAAAAAAAAAATGAGTGTCCTGGTTTGCATTTTGAGAAAATTTAATAAGTTAGTTATTATTGTGCATTTCCTCTTGTATCCCCATGAGCATGTGCTGTAACAAACTCAAGAGATAATAACTAACTTATTATAGAACTTTCTATATATATATAACTCATTATAGAATTCAGAGCTGTAGTTGTGATTAGCAGCTCGGCAGCCCCTCTACAACATAGAACACTACGCCCAAATATATCTAAAATGAGGCCATATATCAGCATATAAAAGGGTAAGTTACAATTACAAAGACCTCCCTTAAAATACTCTGAATCCCTATTTCATTATCACACATGCAAATCTACAAGAAACATCGGCAAATTTACAATAACTATAGCAAAAGAGTCTTTTCAAATCATGAATTCCAATACTAAATGTCATTGGATGACATACTGCAATGACTATTATCATTTAAATTGGTGTGAAATACATCAATTTTTTCATGTACACGGTCTCATATTATGTGTATTATGGGTGAGGTGAGTAAGACATCAACAACCAATCAGAAAATATCTTGAAATGGATATTGATACATAATTTCCAGAAACCCAACCAACCAATGACCACCATCCTTCCAATAAAAAGGAAGTACCATTGCAGCTGGATCAGCTGCCACAATCCACTTTTCTGTATGCTAAATTTTCTTCTAACAGTGTAGGGGAAGCCTTTATATCAGACATTTATGCAAATGAGGAGGGGAAAAGAGTTTCTAACATCGGCTGGTGGGGGGGCAACTGCCACTCCAGACACCTAATGTTACCAAAGTGTGTTAGTAGGTTAGAGCTGACAGTTCGGATTTCGGGCCAATTTTTTCACGGTGGAGTTGGGAAGCAAAACCCGAACGTGACCTAACAGGAGTGCGGATTTGCCTGATTCAACCCGAAAAAATTAATCGAGTCTATTTCACACAACTCAAACCTGCAAAAATGCCGATTGGGTTTCAGTAGGTTCAGGGCCTTCAGGCACTAGCTCGATACGAAAGGCACACCAATCATATAACACCATTACACCCACTGATGATGGGCATTCAACAGTCACTTACCGAACAAATGCTCAAAGCATTTATCAACCAAGTAATTCAAAGAGGATAATGTTGGTGCCATACATAACTGACACAAAAACATAAGATTCCAGTTGCCAAAATCCACATGATGTACAGAGTCTCAAAATCAAAAGCTAACCCTGATTAAAGTAGTCTAATTCCGATAGCCACTAGCCTACTGCATCATTATCTATAAAAGAAAGAAGCTCTAAAGTATGATCCTACATGATTAGTTAAGGTTCCCTAAAAACAAGAGCATCAATCAATTAAGTTGCTAGGAGGAAAAAAAAATGTTTCATCATGTAGCCGATCAAGAGTCATTCACTGCAACAAGTAATAACCACAACAAGAACATAAAACAAACCCGATTTCTCAGATCTTCGTAAATATGGCATCAATCATAGTTATTCCGGCCAAAATACTAGGCATATAGTTTCCTCTAACCTATCAAATAGATTTAACAGATATCTTCTAACAGAGATTGGGCCTCAAATGACTTACTCTTTAGCTGCACGAACTGCTGTTAACTTGAGGATGGACTTCCTTTTGACTGTCAGTCCTTGTGGCTTCAAAAACAAAGTGGAATTCAAGGACAAAAGCTCAAGTCCCTTGACATGAGACCCACCTATAAATCCGAACAACCCATCACACAGAAACAATAAAAATGAGAAATCACATATCTAAAGTGTAAGCTCAAGACATGGCCACATCAAAAGAAATGACATTTACATGAAACTCAAAATTTGAATAAGATCAGTTAGGGACTCAATTCTAGTATTTTTAATGTTTGGATAAAGAAACGAACTCCAGCATTAACAATTCAATAATTCAAAACCAATCCATGTCTTTGTCTACGTGTTTCACAAATCTGAAAAAACAAAACTGTAACCCATAGTCTCGGAAAGAACAAAATCAATAATAACAAATGAATCGGTACGATACCTGAGACGTAAACAGGAGCTATACAGGTGACCATTGAAATTTGAAGGAGCTTGGAGCTGGAGGAGATCTGTGAAATGATCGAGGATCGGTAATCTATCCATGACAACACTTCCCATTTCCACTAATGCCCCTACCCATCCAACCAAAATACTGCAATACCACAGGTCGAGTGTATTTTCCAAGAAAGTGATATGTATAATCAACACACGGCACAATATAATTTGAAGTAGGTTTGAGTTTAACATAATCAGATTCATATTAATTGATTTAATATGTTTAATAATCAAGTCGTTTTCACCCATTTTAGTAAACGAATTGCGTAATCCATTTATCGACTCGTCAACATTAGAATAAAATATAATTTTTTAGACCTATCGTGTAAAAAATAACTTATACAAGTTAAACATGTCAAATATATCAAGTCTGTAATTTTGAATTCAATTGTTTAAATGTGTTCACCGCTTCAATCTCCTCATAAACATATTGTATTCATGTCTTATTATTCAACCTCCTTAACAAACATGTGGATTTTGAGTTAACTTGTTTAACAAAATACTCCGTACTAAACATTTAACACGACCCGTGAACACAAATTAACGCCAGCTAAGCATAAGCCAATAACATGATTACTTATAAATGGATATAGAGAGAAAATCATGTTGACCAACATTTGGTCTGATAATTCCTCCTCAAACTGTGCCAAGTCTTTCATAATAATACCTTTATATACAATGAAAAAGTACAAACATGGAAAATATGCACTCAAACACCCCCAAATAGCTAAAACAACAAAAACCTAAATTTTCTTAGGAAAAATTATTGTAGCTAGTCTTGTGAACAAATGGACTACAAATGGCCGAGTGATCATCGTACACATTTCTCACTCACCGTGTTAATGTACATTCTTCTAACACTCACCCTGGGACTATTTTTCTGGGAAGCCCCCGAACAGTAGCAATGAAGTATTCACACGATGCCTCTCTGACAAGAGCTGCTCTGTTTTCGGAGCAGCTTTAGCAGTTTCTTCCTTGTCGGGAAATGGGAACGAAAGAGAAAGGGCAAGGGATGCAGAGACGCCTTCCTCTTCCTTGACTGTCACCTTGTCCAGAGGGCCGCCCTGGTTATTTTGTTTGTCTACCAATCCAATGAAAAAAGGTAATATTCCTTTGCTTCCCGATTTTGTCTCGACCCCTAAAGCGAGCTCGAGATTTGGGATTCTGTCACAAAACTGGTCCTGTTCGGGCTTGGGCGCTTTCCAGGGCATGGAGTTCTCCCCTAATTGCAAGTTCTTGGCATTGTGTGATGCCACAGGAAAAAAGAACCTTTCAGCAGATCCCGAATCCTCCAGAACAACCTTCTTATCACAAGGTCTCTCATATCCCTTCACTTTAGTTGACGAACAAGCAGGTAGATCCAGTATCTCTGACGCACACCCATCCAATTTTGAAGTTCTATCTCGACAGTTATCATACCCATACGCTCCAATACTGATACTGCTCTTTAACTTCTTAATTTGACCATCTCCTTCCGCTGAAGTATTTTTTGAATTATTCCACGGCACAGTTTGACTTGTCCTAGTAAAAGCTTCCATGGGTTTTCCAACAAGATCTATGTGTGGCCGTTTCCGGCTGAACTGCCAATTATTAGGCTCCTTCATGTTTAGGTTCCTCCCCGTACTTGCTTCTTCATTCACAGACACATCTTCCATCAAATCCACTTCAAGTTTAACTGCACCTTTGCTGCTATTTATGACATCCAATCTTTTCTTCTCATCAAGACATCTTTCATTCGCCTCTGGATTGCCATTTGGAAGAACCTTAACAGAGCAGGTGGAGAGATTTTGTTTATTAAACGAAGCATCCCTAAGCATTGTTGTCTTCTCACCCTCATTAGAATCACTATTTGCACCATATAATCTAACAGAAGGTTGGATATCCACATTCTGCTTACAATCTACATTATCAACTTCTTTCTACAGAAACAACAGCAAAGCAACAAAATGAATAAGAATATCAAAGCAAGTAAATAATTATGAATATTATGAATGTGAGAAAAAATCAATATTAAGAGATATAGAATCTTTTACATAACTCCATCAATCATAAATATGAGGACATCACCAAAATCATCATCGAGAAATAGAGGAAATACCAAGGATCTCCATCTATTTTGCTCTATTTTATAATTAATCCCGTGAAATAAAGAAATAAAAAAATGGTAGATAAAATTTTATAAAAATCTTCACGATTAAAAACATTATTATAGAACAAATTTAAGTAGTGCTGAAGTCAGCCAAAAACATAGGGGAGTTCCTAAACTAATCCCAATTACAAGGACGGTAGTGGTAATTTATATTTGAGAAAATTTAACCAAATCATGAATTATGGAGCAGATGAGAGTAAAGATCTGACAAATTCCTTTTATAAAATTGACTGCTAGTCAAATCATCCGGATACTTCTAATCATTCCCTTCCTTCTTTTCAGATAAATATATATAATTAAACATGATTCAATAAACAGTTAAAACTACTCCGCCAAATATTTCTCAGAACTCGAAAACCCATCCCTTGTTACAGTTCACAGTACCATAGCAGCTACAGAGAACTATAGTTTTCTACCTAGTTTCCATTCTACACTTCACCACATGCTTCACCTTCAGTAAACTCCAATTCATATATCCTAGGCCCCATCTACACCAATAAAGACGGCCATAAATTCTTAGACCTTACTAGTGTCCTGAATCTTAAAATGCAATAGAAGAAATTATTACGTCTCAAGATAAAATAGCACACGTCCAAACAATTAAGCATAATGTATACTACTCCCAGAGTAATCTAAATAAAACATATCCAATAAATATCACTAGCTACCAAATCATGCAGGTATCCCTAGACAGGACAATCATTGTGTGTCGCATTGCCGTATAAAGAAAGAGGAATTTTTTTGACATTCTATAGCTGTTCTAACTTATAAGTAATATTATAAAAATAAGTATAATCCTAGTCGAAGAGTAAAAAAACTGAAGCCAAAGTATAATTAATAGTTAGCTGATCAGTGATTTAGCACAAAGAATATCAATCTCGAGATTAAGTTTAATATAGTTCAGTCATTCATAATGATGAATCAAAATCATAACTCCACATGTAAATAGAAACAGTGCAGGCATACCACAGGAGTATCTGTGCATCTGATTCCTGGACACAAAACTGAACTGCTTGTTTGAACCTCATGCAAAGAATGAGACTTAACTGTGCTATGTTGTTGCTCTGAGAGTGCTAGCGATCTCAAACATTTCTGATCAACAGGTTCACATTTAGTATCATAATACCCATTTGAGATTCCGTCAGCTAGAGGGTCAGATGCTAGGACTACATCAAAAGATTTGTAACATGAAGATAGCTCCTCATTCTTACACTTCGCTAAAGATTGGTTCTCAGAAGAAGACATCAGTGTAGCAGGAATATCTTTGTCTACTGGTGTGATATTCAGACTTCGTATATCTAACTTATTTGAAGAACCAGACATGTAATTTGAACCATTCACTTTCTTTCCCTTGAACACTCCCCATAGGAAAAATAACATATTCCAACCTGCCACGAATCAGCCACAACTTTAACAGAAATAATATATAATCAATACAACAAAAAAATAGTCGCTAACTATGTAATCTCTTTATTAGTAAATAATTAGATCATTCTTATAAAATAAATAACAGTAAGAAGTCACAGAAGAAAGACATCAGGACACATCCAAAGGTAGAAAACAAAAAGAATAAGTTCAACAAATCGAAGCATAACTTCCTTCTTTTGGTGATTCTCAAAGCATTGCATGATCACTTTTTTTTTCTCGCTATTAGGTGATGTAGAATTGAGAAAGAAAAAAAAAAGCATGGGCATAGTAGAAATACCTAAACTTACAGAATATTGACGAAAAAGTTTTGTCACATGAATGTTTACATAGAATCCAAAAGAATAATGATACTAGCAGACCTGTTCTAATCACATGAATATTTTCTACTAAGCTACTAGCCTAAATAAAGCAAGTTAAGCAGCCATTTCTGTATGTTCATGTTCTTAGGCTCTTTGTGCGTATGAATAGTGAATACAAACTCAAAACATAGACCTATCCCTAACTCACTTAGGAACCTTATCAAACGATTTTTATTTAGTGTGTTGTTTATACCATTACGATACTATCAAGTTAACCAAAAATTAAGAAATTAGGTCCTTCCAGCTCCAATATTTGATAAAATCTCTTCACAATTAATCCTTATAGCTCACATTATAAATAGAAGACAGTAGTGATGAAAAATCGTATGCATCATACAAGTACATCTCATATATGTCTAGATTATGATACTGAAAAAAACTCATTGCACAAGTCTAAACGAGCTTCACATATTAAACCTTAGCAAAACTCATTTTTTCTACATTTCTTGAACCTCACAACTGCTACATTTCTTGAACCTTTCAAAGAGTGGAACCTAAACGTGCAGCAAAACCTTAATGAACTCATTTTTGTTTTGTATATAATGTAAATTAATTAATTCTTACGTTGGAATTTCTCGGGAAGCTGGTTGGATGGAAAAATCATGATTTCAACACCATCAAGATTTCCTATAAGAGCTAAATCATTCTTCATCATGCTTTCCACTAAGCACTTATAGCTCCTATGGTAACTGTATGAAAGCAAAATAAAAAATAAGTACTTCAAAGACAACAAAGAAACATATAACTAAAAGAAACTACTTTAAAAACAAAAGGATAAAACACCAATTTGGTCCCTGTACTATCAAGAATTGACCATATTGGTCCTTCTACTGTGAAATGGACCAATTTATTTCCCGTACTATATTATTTGGAACCCAATCAGCCCTCACTGTTAGCTTCCATCCAAAAAGCCGTTAAAATCTGCTGATTTGGAGAAAAAAATTAAAATAAATCAATAATCAATTACTCAAACCAAATCAGCAGGTGGAAAAAATGGCAATTCTGTATAAATTTTAAATTTTTTTCCACGTTTTTTTTTATTTCTTAATTTCTTTCATTTATTTTATTTTGAGATTTTTTTTTTTTTGTATAAATCAATAAAGGAAATAATGTTCATTTTAAGCCCTTCATCTTGTCCAACAAATGAAGATGGCATGGGTCTGTTTAACGTCAACGGTGGCGGAGGTATGAATGTTCCGGCCATAATTATGATATGAAGAAGGAAAATGAGAAAATAAAAAGAAAAAGAAAAATTGAAATTAAAGTCAACGAAACAGTATCTGATGTGTGGCAAATAAATTTTTTTTTTTATACTGGAAACTCATACTGCAAGCTTCATTAAAGGGAAAAAGAGTGGCAAATAAATTTTAATTGGCATAAAACTGACATGTTTTCATCCACATCAGTGTATAAAACAATCTTTTAAAGGTAACAAATGGGAGGGACAATGTTGGTTCAGTTATGAATACTATGGGGACCAAGGACCAAATTGGTGCTTTATCCACAAAAAATGATAAATTGTATTAGTATGCACATATATCTATGAATGCATTTACCTCTCAAGATCTTTAGCAAAAAAATAAAGAGCAATATTTTCTTCCTTAGCACCACTTTCATGAAACTGAACTGGCCAAGTGCTTAACCGGGGTACTTCACTCAAAAAGACCTTGTGAGGAAATTTATTCATAACCTCAAGAACTTTAGGTGAAGCACAAGTTGATACATGAGCTTGAAATCCGCCACATAAATCTGGCTGCTTTCCACCTCTATGCACCTCAAAATTGCCTCTGCATAAGAAAATGAGTTACAAACATTTCAAAAATCATTCAAGGATAAATGAAACCAAAGGAAAGAAAAGCGTAAACAAAATCAGGAAATAACTCTTAGAAATTAATTGGATCCTACTGCCAGATGTATTCGTGCTCTGGAATGGCTGTCAGTTTACATATTGACATCACAGCTGAATCACCACTGAACACTTCTCTTATGGTTGATTTTCCATCACAAGCTAAAATGGAGTCTGCATCCTCCTCTTTGAAAGAATGTGTAGCTCGTCTTGGAGTTGGTTGCTTAATATTGTTTATAATCAACGGTTTATAAGAGTCCAAAGTAATGCTCTGAAGAACTGGTTGCCCATCATGTATCCCATCAGCAGATATCATATTCCTCAAGGTACTAGGAACTGACAATGTATTTTGAGAAGCTACTTCACTTACTTCACCATTCAGGTCCATATTTGAAATGGACAACTCTTCAAACTTGTCAGGAGCTACCTTCTTTTTGTATATTCCAGGCTTTTTAAGCATAGCTGCAGTTATTGCAGCCTTTAACTTGTTACCTTCTTTCATATCTTCCCTAGGACTTCTTGCAGTAGAGACATCGAAACCAGAAGTCCGTGGACTTGAAATTGTGCAAGATTCTGCATTTTGACCAGCTTCTTTGCATTTTTTGCCAGCAGGCATTTTTAAACCAGTTGTTACAGTCTGCCTTGAGCGACTAATGGAACTTTCCTTCGTTTTCTCTCCCTGAGGGAAACCATCTTGTAGAACACCATTAGCATTACTAGATGGTCTTTCACCAGTCAAAGAAGAACTGGACGAGGGCTCCTCCTTCAAGCTTACTTGATTTGACTTCTGCTCTGCAGATGACAGTCCACCTGCATAAGGAAAACGGAAGAACCATCTCTTAATCTTACTGGATCTACATACAATTAAATAAACTAACATATGACCATGTAAAAACTCATATAATTATTTGATGAAGCAACATACATGATTTGTGCATGAACTCCACAAAAAAACATTACACCATACCTGAAACACAAGTGGTTTCTGTTCCTTTCCGACCTAGATTGCTGGTTGATCTAGATAAAGAAGTTAATTTGCCATTAGATTGTACAAGTTTCTGATCTCGGTTATTGCTTATAGATGAAAGTGAAGATTCACCACGAGAAGTGAGTTTATGATAGCCCTTGGGACTAGAGACTGCAGAACTGATCTTTGATGAGCTTACCAGTGGGCGTTCTAAATTAGACAAATTCTTCCTTTCAAATGTGCTACGATCTTTTGGATACTTAGGTCCGCTGAAATCCTGAACAAGTGAAACTATTGGTGAGAGCATTTTAACTTTTGACTCGATTGCATTTGAACGGCCTGAGTTTACAGATTTAAAGGACATAGATTTGCCCATCATTCTGACAACCCCATCCTTCTTATCAAGTGTAATGTTTTCTCTTGCCCCTTTCTGCTTTCGTGGAACATCATCTACAAGTTTTATCTTAGGTTTAGAACTTAAGACGCTGAATGATTTAGACTTCAATAAAGTACCTGTAACAAAAATTCCAATTAGGAGCTAATATGATTGACATCATAATGTGGAAAGAGTAAAATTCATTAAGATAATAAAACCTTTGGACAACTGAAGTCGTGAACTGCTGGAAGGAGGTCGAGAACTTTCTGCAAAATCATTATTGGAATGGTCACCATTAGAAGTTTGATGGGCTGGCCTTAATTTTCCCTTTTCTAAGCCCTTGAATGAAGAATCCCTAGATAATGCAGAAACTCTGACGGAGCTGGATTTTGGTGATCCTGTACTTGCTTCAAGAGCCTGCCTTTTCAATGTTGAAGCAATTACAACATTTTCTGCTGTTCTCTTACCAGAAATTCGTGGGCTAGAACTAACTCTGCTACTACCTTTTGCATCTAGGTCTGAAGCTCTCGAATCAAGTTTCACAGTCAGTTCAGTAAATTTGTGATTTTCACTTTCCTCGGCAAACTTGCATTCTTCACAAAGCCATTCACCTTCTGGAACTTTTTTAAGCATTTCTCGCATGCAATATCTAATTATCAGCAATAGTAAGGTGAATAAGCAACTTGAACAAATAAATTATTGTAAAACTACTAAATCAGCAAAACTCAGAGAAAAAGAATGATACTTACGTGTGCTCTGCACCATCACTGCACCTACTACATACAGCTAGTAGATCCTCCCTGCCTGCATCCCCACAAATGTCACAAACTTTAACCTGTTCCAGACAAAAGGATCGAATGACTACCTTTTCCCATGCGAGAATACTAAAATGGATCATCGAGGGAAAATACAACAAGAGAATATTAAAGTGAAAAATAATCTTCAACACCCAGAAAGAGGGAAAAGAAAGAAAAAGATGACAAATCTAACACACTAATTAATGGATACCCTCCAGAAATAGCATCAGAGCAGTACATAGAAAGCTCCTTAGGAGGAACCTAACCATATTTCAAATCTCAATAAAACTCTTAACTCATTTGGTCCGAACTAAGTCATCTCCTTCCAGATAAGACTACTTTCAAACAAACTGAAAGTATACTGAAATTCAGATGAGAGAATGTGAAATTATAATAACCCTATGTTAGAATCTCGTACTCACTATTTGTTAATGGTTACTTTTTTTTAATAACTTTTAGCATAGTGCAATAAACAATTAGAACAAAGAAAAACTCAGGTGGCCAGGTGCCTTAAATTTGTTGTTCTGGTAAAGCTTACATTTCAGAATTTCTATCAATTTACTGAAGGGATTACATGCAGCTAAATATGTGAAAAATAATTTTTGAAGGTCTAAATGCCCATTACACAAATGGTCAATCAACATATACTGGGCTCAATCTTTATTTCCAGTCTTATTCTCTTCTTGTGTGTGTGTGTGTGAGAGAGAGAGAGAGAGAGAGAGAGTAGCTGCTGATGAAAACACCCACTGAGATCGAAAGTGCTTCAAACCTTCAAAAATGTCAATTAACATGAGATATTAACTTCTGTGATTTGCATATTAATAAGTAAACGATCTTTTTCTATACACATAACGAATAATTGTTGCTAAATGAAATTTAGCCACGACATACGCACATGCACATCAGAATAAATTTAGAGAATGGTACATTAACTTTTAATCTTTTATAAATTTAGAGAATGGTACATTAACTTTTAGTCTTTTATATAGAGTGTAGGCACACTTACATCCTGTTCCACGAGATCTGATTCCCCCGTCTCATCCCCAGATACAGATTGCACAGGAGACTCATGTCCTTCAGGTAACTCAACTAACTCATTAGAGTTATCGGGTTCAGTTTGGTCAGAACACATCATAGGTGCATCTCCTAGGTCCCCAATTTCCTTCTCAGTCTCTGACTCAGACTTCGGAGAAACTTTTACCGCAACCTTGAGACCACCTCCAATCAAGCTATTTTTACCGTCTTCATGTGCAACAGATTTCTGAACATGGGCGATATCAGAACCAGTCTTTCTGATTGATGATGAATTAGTATGTTCAATTAACAGTTCAGGCAGTTTTTCTTGGGGCTGCAAAGATGAATTCTCTTCCAAACCCTTAAAATGTGAGTTGCAAGAAGATGTATTATTACAGTGGGAATTTAGAACCTGAACCTTTAATGAACATGCTACAGCATTAGTATCTTCTTGGAAAGGGATCTCTGACAAGACTAACTCGGGGGAAGAAATGTCTATTGACCAACTAGGAAGCACCTTTTGAATGGAACTATCTGCATATCCGCATGGCACAACAGAATCCCCACAAATGACTTTCTTACTCGTGTATGCACCTAGACTGGCTGCAGTTGTTTTGTCACATCCTTTAAGATTTAAACTACCGACTGAAATTGGACTACAAGTTACATTCTTCATGTCTACATTCTTGTTCAGACAACTATCAACTATGCTGGAATTCTTAGCTCTTTTAACACCTGAAGTATTATCATCATGTCCCTCTACCCCTTTAGAATCCTCAATATAGGAGGCTTTCTGGTTGGAGTCCCACTGTGGGTTCTGAGAACAATTATTCTTTGCAGCTGTTCCACCAGATCTCAACTTTGGAAGGACCTCTACATCTTCTGAAGCATCAAATATATTAGAAGACCTCATACTGGTTTTGCTTTCAGCATTTTCAGCAAAAGAATCATGATTAGAACAGACACTGACTTGGTTACTTGCTTCACTTGCACCTTGCTGTAGGTCCTCACATGCTCCGCTCTTAAAAGGTGTTAGTACATCACCTTCATTGATAGAATACTGGCTGGAAGCATTTTCGCAACAGCTCTCATCAGAAAATCCATTACCCTTTGATCCCATGTTGACTTGGCTACGATGCATGCAAGATGAGCAAGGAGCAGAGCACACATTACAAGTCCCAGATTGTGGTTCTATATGAACTCTCTGACTCATGGAACGCTTAACAGGTCTTTCAACAGCTTTAGATGGTACCTAAATTTACAAAGCAGATATAAAAGTATACAATATGAGAGTGAACAAGGAGAGCTGAATCTCAACACTGCTGATTAGAAAAATAGAAAATGAGCACAGCTACAAAGCATAAGACCACCACAATGGTTCTCTGGCAAACAAAACAGGAACGCTAAGTTCTCAGGTGATCTTCATATCAAACTATAAATTGCCCATTTTCAGTCGGAAGAAGACCTTAACATTGAGCCTCCCTACCATGATGTCAAACTACTACAATATTGGAAACTTCAATACTCTACTGCATATCTTTACCAAGCTCGCTTAAATGAGCACCGGACTAATACATGTTCATTACACATTGAACATAACGTCATTGATAGCACTTTTTTGTACTTCCATATACACAAGCTTCCAGAATCTTCTTTTTCTTAAAAATGCCTATCATTCGACATGCATTTACAGAAACTTCAATGCTATCACAAGGTGTAAAATCTTTCACCTAACCCAAGTATTTCTTCTAATCTAGATTACCAACTTCCAAGAAACTAACTTAACCAATGACGCAACTTATAATTTCAAGCAAACACATTTCACTTCTGAACAAGGATGGCATACAAACTTTATTTTGTGGTTCTTTGGAAGACTAGTCCCAAGAGTGAAAAACCCCTACATTAGTGTATACACACTTCAATATATCAAGATTTATGTTATTAATTAGTGCAGGAAGGCTTCTGATGCAATCCCAATACTGCAAATTTCCAACATCAATCTAGCGAATATATACCAAATCCAAAATATAAAGAGGTTGCAGGTCAGAATCATTTACTGAACTTATTGTCAAGCCTAAAGAATCACAAAATTCCATTTAGCACATTCCAAAAAAATAAAAATAAATAAGAGCTCAAGTGCAAGTTAATCAAAGCCAGAATTTTCAGCAAAAGTGATGCAGGACCAGTTTGGTCCTACAATATTCATTTAGTTATCATAAACCAGATAAGAGTTGAAAGAAGATAGAGAAATAGAAAATCATAGAAGACTAGACCAGGGGAAGAAAAGAAAAACAACTTAGAAAGAAGCAAGAAAGTCTTTTATCCATTAATCAGTACTGCACTGTACACCAAATTGAAATCCTAACATTATAAACAGGATACAGCCCACACCCATATTTAATACCCAATGAAATGGAAGGCCATATGAACTACACAAGAATCAAACTACACATAATCCTAATATTTTGGAGCAATTCCCCAGGATCGCCTCTTCTTCAGAGATCAGCATGTCTGTCATTACAGATGAAATCACAAAACTTAATAGTTCACTTCCATATCTAAACACGATTGACCGTGAAGTTATACATTTAATATTTCAATAAGATAAATGCCATATTCTCCCTATTTAAAAAATAAAATTAAAATTAAAAAACCGCGAGAGAAAATATCCACCACAAGAACAAATTAACATCATCTAACCATGACAATAATAAGAAAGTAAAGACCTAATACCCTAAAAAGCAATCAATTGGCTATACCTTCTTATTAATATACTTTCTTCTCTTCATCAACAGGAAGGAATAAACTGGAGAAAAAAGCAGTACATAAGGTCCCCACCCAATAAAGAAATCTTAAGAATTAAAATAATTAAAATAATATAACACTTATAGATACAAAGGTACAACAAATATGTCTGATGTAGGATTGTGAACAGACTGATAGAAATAACGAATGTCACTAGCCCGCAGATACAAATAGATACTAATAATATGTCTTGCCAGAAGACTATCTATTAAGGTTACAACTTACAATCACAAGTCATGGAAATTCTTCAAAATCAAGCAGCTAATAGACTTTAATGAGCAAACAATAGAAATGAAGATTCCTGAACAACAGGTACAGATAAAAACAAGAAACATATTCATTGAAGTGTCATTCCCTACTTTAACCCCTCAACTAGATGCAACTTTAAACATTAGTTTCAAAGCATAAGCAGTACAATTAATCAATTATCCCAATAACACTAATAAACACAAACCTTCTTCTACCATAAGTAAGCTGTACTAAGCCATGATTGTGAATTACAGAACAAATAACAATTCAGAAAGACACAATCACAATATATAAGCAATCTAATTGTTAATACCTTATCTCAGAACAGAGAAGTCTATTTGGCTCCCCTATAATGGCCCCATTCTCATCTCGTATGTAACCAATTAAAAATCTGCTTTTATGACTACAAGTTTTGTACTAGTTCATTCTCTCCCAGACCCTGTCTGAAGTTGCCCGCTAAAACTCTTTTCCAGTCATGGGGAGTACTTAGAACTGTGGTTCTTCAAAACAAAATTTGAAAGTTCAATTATAAAGACTAAGAAAGAGAACACAAAATCAGCACATAGCTACTAATGGTTTGAAAGGTGAACCATACAAATCTGCTTATGATAATTCACATACAAGTTCACCTATGGATCAGAATGATGCTAACAAAACAGCAAAAAATCTCTCTATACTTCTATGTCTAGTGGTTTTGAAAAGGTTCAGAAACTAACTCTTATTACGTCATGCTAAGAACTTTGTGATAGATCATTTTCTACCACAAACAAAAACAGCCTTTCTAAGTCCAAAAGGTGGCTAGTTGCCAATGAGAATATCCAACTAACTTTATTTATCACGTAAGTGGCTAAACATCCACAATCATTTTCATGGGGCAGCAAAATTTAACATACCAGTAACTACAAGACCCCTATCACAATTCAAGTTCCATCTTCACGACAATGTCAACATGTGACTCAACATTTTCGACATACAGTTTCAAAACATTTTGCACCGTACCCCGGACACAACCCATCACAGAGATAACCAGAATAACACTTAAGCAATTTGTGCTTTTACTCAGTCTTTTTCATTTTTACATCTTTTCTTTCAAGTTATTTTGACCTCAACTAATATTCTAAATTCATGTACATCTAAGAAAATTACAATTTGAAACATGAATACGCATCTGACAATTTATTCACAATTTCAATTCCTGCATATCAGTACACCATCATTGAATTTAAATTATAACTAATCCTACACTGTAAGATAAACCTTCTTAGGATTCCAATAGTTGAACTTATATTAATATGTACAATGAGAACTAGAGCCATACTTAGAACTCAAGTAAATCATTTCTTGTTACACAAATAATAGTAAGTTAGCTTGCATACACAATATAAACAGAATAAAACAAAATTCATCGAGTTAAACCTTCTATGAGTAGCATATCAGATCATGATAAACCCACACCAAGTCACCATTAATACTTAATCTTAATGAAAACACTCATCCCAACAGCTCGTGTCAGCCACTTTTAGAGATACCTTGAAACTAAAACAACTTCAATTCTTAGACTCAGATCCTAGGGATTAAGCTACAAAGTGAACAAAAAACACAAGAACAAATAGCTTAACAACTTCAAATGTATACAAGCCCAACTGACAAAATCTGAGGTGAGAAACCACTTTAAAATTGAATGGTTGAAAGATAGGAAAGACAACAACATTACCAAGTATTTACAAGGTTATCTTACCATAAACTTCTGAGTTTCATGATCAACCTTGTATATAAGCCCGTGCATGTGACAACTCCCTCTCAAAACTGGTATGATCTAAAAACAACACCAAAACCACATCAATTGCCATCTCAAAAACCAGTATAACAGCAATTACATCAAGTTGGACAGCTGAAAATCAACTCAATACCCACCCAATGCAACACAAACAAAACCCTTATTCTCAAAATCAGCCAAACTAATCAAACAAACCACCAACGAACAAAAAATCTCACAAGTAATCCAAAAATATCAATATCAAATCCCTCAAATTCTCATTTCAGCTATCATAAAAATAAATTTTTTAAATTTAACCCAAATGAATAATAAGAACCCAACTCCACAGTAAAACCCCTATTTAGGGCAAAAACGTGTACGTGCCACCGGGAGGAGAACCAATTCCTTAGCATTACAAAGCGCCTCCACAGTCCGCTCCTTCTTCATCTTCACCGTCGCCGTCGCCGCCGCCGCCGCCTGCGATGATCGATCCTAAACAGCTGCCAAATGGAACATTCACTGTGTTCCTCGAATTTGGAGAAATTGGCCGTGATACGGACTCTCTCTATACAACCACCTAGACGGACGCAAATTACTAATATCTAAATATAATATGATACGGACAACAATTGCCAGATAAATACATACACATATACATATACTAATATATATTCCTATCTGTATATTTGTTTTACGTGTTTATGCTTAATTCTCGTCCCTCTAAAAAATTCCGAAATGAAAATTTATTCATATACCAGCTCAACTGCCTCTCTCTCCCTAGGCCTTCAGTGAGGTTTATACGAAAATTTTCTGTTCCTCTCTCTCTATATTTTCTCGGGAAATTAAGCGAGAAAATTTGTATTTTTTATTTATTTATTACAAGATACGATATACACACATACGTATGTCATCAACGGTCGGCTCCGCACGTGTTGGAGATTTTTATTCACGTGTGGAACAGAGATGCTATCATGCGCATATTATGCTACCGTGCACGGCATGCGCTTTCATTTATTAGAAAAATGCTAAATGTGCCGTATATTTCGTGTCAAATAACGCGACAGATTACATGGTGAATGCTAATTTCGTTTTTTTTGTAATTTAAAGTTAATTTTATCGAATAACAATCTGACGTATATGATACTACTATTCTCTCATGAATTTTTGACGCGGAGCGCTTAATTTATTAGACATATTGTACACGTTGCACGTTATTATTAGTCCAAATCACCAAAAGAATATTTAATGTGTCATGTCTCATTTGCTGACACATCATTTCATACAATAATTTTTGTACATATAGTATTGCTCCATTTATTAATCTATTTTTCAGGAAAAATAATCTTTTGAGGCAATGAGAATGTGACAAGTGTATATTACATTTTAATTTTTTTGACGAAGATAACAATGAAATTAGGCAAGATTCACAATCTATTTTGTGACAATTGCCATTAGTGCATAAACACAAATGATTTTTGGTCTGTGAATTTTACATCATTTGGGAAAACCCGTTTAGCAAACAATGTATGAAAGTGATACATGAAGAATTGGGATTTGTTGTCATCATTTTGTAGAGTGATTGTTAGGTAGACTGCCCAATTTCAATTATTACAAATTCAATGATCCAATGATAAATTTAAGCCATTATTGTAAAAAAAAAAATTATTAACAAGCATATCAAATTAGTCTCGAATATGAGACCTCTGGAGCAATGTTTTAAAAACCGACTCGGAGGACGAACTGGTCAGACCTCCGTTTCACCAGGTTGACCGGTTCGACCGGGTTAACCGGCCGGGTTGGTTATACTGACATCATGTTAATTATGATGTCATAAATATATTTATATACAAAAAAATCATAAAAATGTCAAAAAAAAAATGTAATGCATATGATAGTTGTAATATACCTAGAAATAATCTATCACAGACAAGTTATATTAATATGTTATAAACCATCATTTAACATTCAAAATGATATTAAGAATATCACAAACATTAATATACTGATACAGGTAACATTGTGGGAGAGAAACTCAAGTAGCATAAGTTAAAACAACTAAGCAAGTAGGGTTTGCCTTTACTGTTAATATAAAAAAATGCACTGACTCAGCCACTCACGCCTATTCCAATTGATTGTATTTTTTTTCTTCTAATTATAACGTTTTAGATTTTATTATATAAGGATAAGATTCACAAGAATTTATGAAGATAAATAATACATGGGCTTGATAATTACACTAATTTAGACTTTAGCTCAACAAAATGTAAAAAAAAAGCCCAAATAATCACACTAAGCCCAAACAAAGCAAGCCCATTTTACCAAACCGGGTTTCCCAGTTTCGGCCGAGTTTGACCACACACACCCAGTCCTTTGAGAGCCGGACCGGTTACCCCACCATATCTGTTCAATCGGTCGAACCTGCCGGTCCGAGTCGGTTTTCAAAACATTGCTATGGAGAAGCATTAAGCTATATTTATTTATAAATATTATTCCAACAAAGAGAATAATGTACATGAGTCACAACTATTTTGGACTTAAGATAAGCCAAGATCATGAGGGGGTGACACCTCATCTAATATGATCCATATCCACCCCATGAATTTGTGGGAGCGGAGCGACCCGCTGGATCCTTTTATTTTTAATGAGATGTCTCGCTCTTAATGGCGGCTTAGCCTAAACCAAATAGTGTTTGGCTTAGATTCATCATCCTCTTCCAACAAATGTATCTTATTAATTATGTTTAAAAGTAAATTTGATGAGGTGTGTAAAGAATCCATAAACCCGCAAAAGCACTACTTGTACCTGTTACCCGCATGTATAGAGTTCGCATCCGCTTAGAGCTCAATTTGTTAAATATATAGGTGGCTAACAGGCTTTGAAGCCTAGCCCATCACTCAGTCCGGTCGCTCGCTAGCTATATTCAAATCCGAATGTCGGGGGACCATATGGTGTAAGGCTAAGGCAGGAAACCGGACGGAGGTATAAGATTTCGGTGGTTTCAAAATGACAGGAGGTCACCTAGCCTACAATAAAGTTAACCCAGACATGATTAGAGAGGAAGAAGAACATGAGTGTGTGACTTTAATAGATGGGAAACGGTGAAAGACAGGAGAGTACGAGACAATTATGATGCCCTAAAATATGCAGAAGGCGAGTTTTGATCAGGATTAGTCCGCCTAACCAATTGACGATCTTGTATTGCAACTGTTGCGGGCTTGGCAACCCATAGACAATTCAAGTCCTTCGAGACCTCACGCGGACGTGTAAGCCATTTTTTTTTTAATTATGGCAAAGAAAGTGCGGGATGATTTGGAAATGTTTCATTTGATGTTAGGCATGGCGAGATGTTATGTGTTTGATTGCGTTGGTCTTACATTACTATATATGGAAGAACCCGGGCAGTGTTCAGCTTATTGGTAGCTCCGGTTTTTATTTATTTATTAATGTCGAGTTTTAGGATGAGAGATCACAACCTTGATAGGAGTAGGAGAATAGAGCCGATGGAATGGTCATGGTAGGATAAACTGGAGCAATTGTGTGTGAGCCAGCAAGCTGAAGAGGAGAGAGAGAGAGAGAGAGAGAGAGAGAGAGAGAGAGAGAGAGATGTTGCAAGACCGCGGATCAAGTACATTACATTGCTTAAACAACAATAAGTATTTTGGAAACAAAGATTTGAAAACGAAATAGTTAAAGAACGGAGATTTAAACATGAAATACTTCCATAGAGCATATCGTTAAGAAATATGAGGAGTACAATTTTATCGACTCTAAGATAGTAATGAAGGTAGTTGGAAAATAGGTTGGAGCTTAAGCATTTTAAAAAGGAAAAATTATAGATGACTATCTTGAGCTAGATTCATTTTGCGGTGGATATCTCGAAACTAATTTTCAAAATTTTGGGTTACCCTCAACTACCCAGGATTCATTCCATCTGTTAACTTTGACGAAAATTTACTCTCTCTTCTTCATTGTTCTAGCTAGAACAAATATATGAATATTTGTCACAAAAATCATAGTTTCGTCAGAAAATTTAAAGCATCGTCGGAAACTTTAAACGTTCGCTGTAAACTTTAAACCTTCAGCTGAAAACTCTAAAGATGCACTGGAAACTTCATACAATTTCCAAATTGTATCATATTTTCTTAAATTTCTCATTTCATTAGTTTATTTCAATCTAATTTCAATATTTTGAAAAATTCACATGTGTGCTATTCCTAATTTGCGTATTTGGAAAAATTCACAAGTCACATACACTAACCCAAACAGCAAACACAAAATTGCACCAAAACTATAAATCGAATAAAAAAAATTCCAGATATCATGTGCATGTATAAAGGGTGTTTTGGTTATTTGTGGGGTTAACTGACAAAAATGTGGATGAAATGGACTTTCTGTAGTTGATGATAGCCCAAAGTTACAAAAATTCGCTAACATATTTGATTATCCCGAAATGCACTGGTCTACCAAATCAAACCCGCTAGTACTGAGGAATCGATCTTGAAGATAAAGAGCTACAATTATTCACTTTTTTTTTTTTTTTTTGCATTGATGCTGCTCTTCCTATTTCTTTTTCTTTCAACTCTTGGTGTATTGATCCATTTCTTGTGTTAGATTAATTTTTCTTCTCTCGGGATCGTGTACTTTTCAACTCCTTTAGTGAAAGCCATTATCAAATGAATATTTATATAACTTTTAGTGAATTCGACCGATGTCAATTGACATTGGACTCACTTATTAGATAGACATAAGTTTAGTATAACCATTCGAGGAATAGTTGTGTCTAGAAAAGAAAAGTGATATGAGTACATTCAATTAGGGCTGCAAATTTGGATTATGATCCATAACACGATACAAATTGAAATAAATTTGAGTTAAGTATAATTGGGTTCATGTAACTAACTCAACTTGTTCAATAAAATTGGTCATGTTCGCGTCAAATCAATTTAACCCGATTACCCATGTATTAACCTTCATTAACAAAATAATTTGTATATTTTCAAACGTATTGTGTAAAAAATGAACGATCTAACTTAAATATGTCAAATATATCATGTCAAGTCGCGTCAATATCAACCTATTTATGTAAATGTGACGTATCGTATAATTTTGAACCTTCCTATTTAATCGTATTAGCCATGTCATATTGTGCCAAACCGCTCATGAACGGGTCGTGTTCGTGTTGTGTTTTTCAGTCCGTTTAATAAATCGGTCGGACTCGAATTGACTTGTATAAACATGATAGTAAACTTTCAACACGACCCGTGAAGACGAATTGTCATCCCTACCTGCAATACCAAAGAGTCGTGCACTTCCGAAAATGATGATAAAGATGAAATATAAAATGCCTTGAATAGTCTATTCCGATTAACATGTTGTAATGAAAAAACGAAGACAGAGAAGCCTACTTTGGCAACACACACACACACACACACACAAAACATGCTTACAGAATTGAAAGAGGATAAAGCATACTAAGAAGTAACATTGATAGAAACAAAGAAGGAAGAATGCATGTAATGTAACAATGCACTTATCCCAAATCCGGGTTGAAGAAGCTATTTCATGCGAGTCATGTTCCAGGGTATATGCATTATTTTGATAAGGAATCCGGGTCGATGAAATTATTTCATGCGAGTCATGTTCCATGGTATGTGCATCATTTGGACAAGTAAATGTTGCAAGTGCACAGTAAAATATAGAAAGCCACAATACGTACACAATGAACATAAACATGAATCTTAGTCATGGGAACTACACACTTAACGCTGAGCAAATTGCTTGGAAACATAAACTGAATATCAATTAGATTCACGGATCCATATATGTTGTAAGCAACATCCAAGCATGAACACCACCACAGCTTCCCAAAAGGAGAATGACACCAAGCTACAATAAGGAAAGGCTTAATCAGTTTGGAGATCTGCAACTTTAGCTCCAATATTTTCAGAAGCATAACATGCAGACCAGAGGTGCATGATACACAAAGTGAACTCAGACTAAAAAGTACAAAAGTGTTCGGGTAGTAGTAACTGAATAAACATGAACTAAGCAAAGATTTCGGGTAGTAGTAACTGAATAAACATGAACATCTATCCATATTGTTTGGGTACCAACAAATGAGCTTGTTCTAACATTAAAATCCACAACAATATTTAACTAGGATTTTCTTTTAACTCATACTACATTACGAGATAGATGAGAATTGGAGATAAATTCAAGTTCATTGGACAAACAATGGTAAAATGTTTAAGTAAACAAGAATGTCAAATATGCATTTCAACTACTCAAATATCACTTCATAAAATGCAAGAAATATAATTTGAATACATAAAATTACCTTTGTCACGAACACTATTAGATATTTCGGTATTGCTACAAAGATTGCCCTATTACAGGTCACATCTTGCCAACTTCCAGCGCTGCTTAAATAAGATGCTTTGACCCTCCTTTAACCAACAGTTCCAAATACATCTTTGGAGTGAATGCATGCACAGAGATACCTTTGTCAACCATAGTTCTAAGGAGTTGCACTTCCTTTGCTATTTCTTCATTTCTAAAGAATCCCTGAATCATTGCATTATAAGTGAATTCATCGGCTGAGCATCTGTTCTCTTCCATCCTGCTGAGCAAGTCTTCGGCTTCACTTACCAACCCTTTCCTAAAAAGACCTCTGAGAAGTACATTATCCGTCCACACATCAGGTTGCACTCCTTTTGCAGAGAGATAGGAAAACAGTTTCCTTGCCATGTCAACCTTCCCAGCTTTACATAAACCATCAATTATTATACCAAATGTGATTGTATTCGGTTACAATCCATGATTTCCCATGTCAAGGAGCAATGCCATGGCCTCTTGGAGCTTCTTGGTTTTACACAAGTAGTCCAACACATCATTATAAGTAAAAAGATTTGGATGTATTTGTCGAGCTTGCATTTCTTGAAGAAGTTGTTCTGCAGATTGAGGTTTCCCAGCCCTGAAGAAGCCACTTATAAGAGTTTTATAAGTAACAATATCAGGAGGCAATCCTCTGCGAGTCATTTCTTGAAAGAGCCACGCAGCCTCGTCCATTCTTTTACTCTTGAAATACCCATGGATCATGATATTGTAACTAAAGACATTCGGTGCACATCCATGCTCAGCCATCACGTGAAATGTTTGTGATGCCTTATCCATGTCACCTCGCAGACAGTTGCCGTCCATGAGTGCGTTGTAGGTAACAATGTTAGGGTTTAAGCCACTTTCAATCATCAACTCAACAACATCGTGTGCTTCACTGGCCATACCTTCCTTACACAAAGCATCTACCAATATAGTGTAAGTTTGAACATCGGGAGAGATGTTTTGAGCTTTCATATCAGTGAGCAAAGAGGTAACATGGTCCCATTGGCATAAATCAGAAGCTCCCTGGATCAAGCAAGTGTAAGTAACAACATCGGGAGGAA
Organism: Pelargonium cotyledonis; assembly: GCA_036897625.1. Classification (NCBI taxonomy): domain Eukaryota; kingdom Viridiplantae; phylum Streptophyta; class Magnoliopsida; order Geraniales; family Geraniaceae; genus Pelargonium; species Pelargonium cotyledonis. The sequence goes on along the minus strand of JAYMTA010000487.1, from coordinate 678 downwards.
TTCCCCTACCGACCATTTCTGAGAAGAGGCCCAAAGCCTGCTCGAGCTGCCTGTCCTTACAAAGCCTATCAATGATAGTGTTGTATGTAACTCTATCAGGCTTACAAGTAGAAGCATTGGAGTGTTGCTCCATTTTTCATAGAACCTCAATGGCAGTGTGGGTGTCTCCTATCTTGCATAAGCCATTAATGATGGTGGAATAAGTAATGACAATAGGTTGATTCACCATCTTGCGAAAAAGGAGAAGGAATAGGGAAATGTGACCATGATTGCACAAACCATTGATTACATTGTTGAGGGTAATAGTGTCAGGTTGTAGCCCCAATTTGAAGAACTTGCCCAGAACAGAGATCCCAAAACCTAAATGATTCAAATGGCAGAAGGAATTAATGGCAATGGAGAGAGTAACAACATTTGGAGCAATTCCCGGGGACAAATCCATTGTGCGGGAAAGAGAGACAACGTGGGAGTGACATCCGAGTTTAGAAAGAGAGGTCAAGAGTTTAGCGTAAGAGAAAATGGAGTTGGGAAAAGGAGGTGTACGGAGCAAGAGATTGAACAAAGAAATGGCTCGATTGAGAAGAGTGGCGGTGAAATCTGTTGGTCAATAAATGGGTCCCACCCAAAATGAGAACATCCCATAAATTGTGGGATTTTGTCCAGCAATTTCAGCAGCTG
>JAYMTA010000486.1:0-27944 GCA_036897625.1 Pelargonium cotyledonis | reverse complement strand
TCCCGGATCATAACCCCGGGTCGTCGTTCTTTGGTGTCTTGGTCCTCGCAGGTGACAGATGACAGGAAGACAAGCTACGCGGATGGTCAACGGATTTGAGACTTAGAAACTTTGAAAAAACTCTTGCGTACGTGGATAAGAAGACTACCACCTAAACATCTAAGTGTGTTTGCATTTGACCCCGGTCAAAACAGACGCATCAACAGTTAATTTCATATTTTGTTGGTGTTACAACACATTGTCTATCTCTACAAATAATATTGAATAATGACATTAAAAATAGCGTATTCTTTTTTGTTAATTTCTTTTAGATCTTTTATATGAACTTTATGTTGAAAAGAAATGAAAGTACAATTGTAAATTTTAAGTGTACATCAAAACAAGAGGGCAAAAAGGTTGAATTCATTGTGACCATGACATAGTCGCAATGATTGACAAATCTTGAAATTCATAAATGGTGGCCCAACTTAAGTATATCATCCAATCAATTTACTGCACATAATAAATGCATTCAAGGAATATATGTGTTCACATATATGCTCACCAAGGCTCGTTAGTCGCGCGTTTTGACTTTTTTTTGAGGTGTCGAGTAGAGTGTTTGACTTTTTTTTGAGGAGTTGAGTGTTTTTGACATCGGTATATGGTGTAGTTTTGACTTAAAAAGAGTTAAATTTATTTGAAAAAAAAAAAGAAAACTTATTTTGTCTATAGGAGGTGAGCTCAAACTATATAAAGGTAACAACTTGAGATCCATGTATCAATGGTTGTAATACTTTCTCTGTTTAAAATTAAATTTCGTTTTAAAATTTAATATTTGTTTTATAATAAATGTCACTTTTTATTTTTATCACACATATACACATAGTTTTCTCATAATATTTTTTGTCATAATGACTTTCATATGAAAGATAATGGACTAACAATGATGAATTTTATGTTTCTATTTAAAGGTAAAAAAGTCATTTAACATCATTTCTTAATGTGTGAAAAATAATAAAACGACATTTAATTTAAAACGGAGTCGGTATAATTCTATGTGATAAAAAACTCTTTTCATTTAGATAAATATTAACTATTTGTCTATTTGACTATTTGTCTATTTGTCCACCACTTATAGCACATGGATGTGATGATTTTGTATTCACAGGAACATGTCATGTTTCTATAGCATTTAAAACTGTAAAATATATCTCTAAAAAAATTGTAAAATATAAAGAATTAAAACTATATATGGGCTTTCAGTTTAGGCCCTGTTTAATATAGATTCAAGGTATATAATGGGCTGGGCCTTCTGAATTCTATTGGGCTTTATTTCACACATGAGATGGGCCTGTAATGCAATTCATCTGTAAATAATAATAAAACAATACACAATACAAATCTTTCTCTTTCATACTTTCTGTCCGCAAATGGAAGCTAAATCCTCAGGCCACCATTCAAAATTAATAATGGGTAGGTACAAATTTCCCAAACCTCCAATCCAAACACATTTTCTAATGATATGGAATTGGCATTACAAGTTATGCAATAACAACCTTAAAGATATCCATAATTTGCTCAGACAGAACAGTACCAACAACAAGAAAAAAAAATGAAATTATTGAAGCTTTCAGTCTATCACTACATCTAATCCATGCCAACAAAACAATTAACAGCATAAATTCAAAGATGTCATACTTGAGATGATCTAGGCGTTTGCGGTAGCTTGTATGGCCGCGGTTCCCTCCTTTTCGAGTTCCTTAACTGCTCTTATAAGAGCCTTGATGTTCCCATAGAGATAGAGCCCTTTCGTTTCCATTTCCTTTGCTAGTCTCTCGCCAGCTCTCCAATCCAAAGCATTGAGGCAAAGAGACCGGATCAGCTTACGGTACTCGTCAGCGCTAGGTTGGACACCACAGTTCTTCATCTGATCGAACAACTCCAATGCCTTGTCGAATTCTCCAAGTTTGCAATGCACACGAATGATCGTATGGTACGATACGGAGCTCAGCTTCAAACACTCCTTTTGGGCTTCTGTAAACAGCTTAACCGCCTCTTCCATTTGACCCATTTTTGCATAACCACTGATAATAAGTGTATAAGTATACGAATCCGGTTTCCACCCTCTACTTTCCATCATTCTCATAACCCCCACCGCCTTCTCAATGTCCCCAGCTTTGCAGTAGCCGGTAACAATTGAATTGAAAACTTTTTTATCCGGAGGTGGCCCCTCGGATATCATCTTAACAAGCAAATCCTTTGCCCTGTCGATGTCTTTAGCCCTACACAAACCATTAACAACCTTTGAAAACGACTTCGTTCTTGCATTTTCCGATGACTCTTCCAATATCTCCAAAGCGATCTTCACACTCTCATCCTCCTCACAAAGTGAACGAATCAAAAAGCTGACTGCATCCTTAGGGAGGGACTTGTTTTGCTCCATCGCCAACATATAAACCAAATGCGCATCTTTCACCTTCTTCCCTTTGCACAACCAAACCATAATCTTCCCAACTTTCTCATCTTCCGGCAAGCTTCCACTATTCACCATATGCTCACAAACAAGCAATGCCTGATTGAAAAATCCGCGTCTCCTGAGCGCTTCAATAGTGAAATAGTAGGTGTGCGTGTTAGGCACACACCCAAGTTCCTCAACCTTGTTAAAGACCTCAAATGCAGCCTCGCCTTCACCCAAAAAAGCAAACACGGCTATCAAGTCATTGAGTAGCTCCACACTCAACACATTGGTCTCTTTCTCCCCAATCTCCCTAATCAGATCCCGCAATGCATAAGCATCTTCAACCCTACGACCGCCACAGACAGCACCAACAAGAGCCTCCACAATCCGGGGAGTAACTACAAACCCTTCTTTGCTCGAAGCCCATCTGTAATAACCAATCAAGTTCTCACCCAGAATCAGGGGGGTCTTAAGAACCCGTAACATGAACTTCTCATCTGGAGCCTTAAGACCCATTTTATCAAGCCTCGAATCCAATGGCTCATCAACACTGCTCTGTAAAAGAGACAACACACTCTCCAGCTTATTCACATCAATGCCACTATCAGAACTCTCACTAAAATCAGCTTCCAATGAGACTTGAGGAGAGTAATCATCATGAATCACATTAAAATCAGCTTCCGACGAAACTTGAGGATCATGAATCGCAGTAAAATCAGCTTCCGACGAAACTTGAGGAGCATACTCATCATGAACATCAATCAAATCAGCTTCCGACGAAATTTGAGAACTGTTTTCATCGTGAATCTCATTCAAATCGGCTATTGATGAAGCTTGAGGAGTGTTTACATCAAAATCATTGGTGGGATGGGTTGAATCGATGGAAAAAAATCTAGGGTTTAGGAAAAGGTGGGGTTTTGGGGAGACCCAAGTGAAGGATTGAGGAGAGAATATTGGGGTTTGAGAGGAAAGTACCTGAGAAGAAGCAAAGAGTTTCCGAGAGAGAAGCCTGGAATGGGAAAGAGAAGCTCTGGCAACCGATCTCCACATCTTTTTCTCAGTCGCGCCTCCACACTTTCAGCTCTCAACTCTGTGTATTGCTCTATACCCTATAAATGTGTCACCTTTAGTTAGAGCTGCTGGGCATTGGTCAAGATCGGACCGGACCGATATTGAAGACCGAACCGATTGGGGTTAGTTCAAAGACCGAACCGATTGGGGTTAGTTCAAAGACCGGACCGATTGTAAATGGTTCGATTGGGCCAATTGGATTTTTATTTTATTTATATAAACAACGGGAGAAACAAGTTTGTAAAGACATGTGTTTCTTATCTCCTAGAGGGGGCGTCATCTTGTTAAAACGCTCACAACTTAAACCCATAAGTTTCAAACTGTTCTTATTGTTTCAATCTTTTGTTCTAAATTGTACTTTTTTGTTTCAAATTGGTTATTTTGTATTGCTTCGTCAAATTAGGTCATCGTGTCAATTCATTTCTACACAAAAATTTTGTTGTCGTCACGTGACAATCATGTGACGTTTTAATTAGCTAAATTATCTAATGAGATCGGTGTGAAACAAATTGTATAATCGAGGGATGTGATCGTCAAGTTCATTTTGTCCAATTTAGTCCGTCCATTACAATATAATTTTGTTTCAATATAGTCGCGTTTGTAATTCTAGTTAACTTAACTATCGTATCATCAATAATTTTTTTAAATATTCGTTTGCACTATTACGAATTAGACCATTAGAAGAAAAACACTCCCTTCATCTTATATTAAGTGCCTTTAGAGCTTTTTCTACCTTCCATAACAAAAATTATAATTGAGTACCAAAACAAAGTTGACATTTTTCAATACAATTCGATGGTTGGAGAAAGAATATGCTATCAAGGAAGAGTCCAAAACTATTATCTAATCTTTTTTTCCTTACATTTTGTCACTCTTCAATTTTCCTTGTTGGACCAATAACCGCCAAACAACTAACATAAACGAAAGCTCACAACTTTCCCATCTCCTCACTCCCAGAATCTCCAATTTTCGATTCTCTTTTTATCTGCAATTTTTTGATTCTACGGAACCAACCCTTTATCTGAATCGACAAAGGGTCACAGTATCTGGTCTCAATTCACTCCCTTTCTCAGAAATTTGAGCTCCAATCAGCTAATTTTCTTACTCTGAGACTGAGTTTCTTTTTCTTTCTTGAAGATGACCCAATTCGTTCATGTTTCTGCTGCTAACATGAACTCGATCAATATTTGTAACCCGTCTCCTTCCTCTTCAAGATATGGAGCCAGAACACTGGGATTTGGAAGCAGCAGTTTAATGGGTTTTAGCTTGAGGAATCTGAAAACAGCTGCTTCAACGAGGACGACGAGGTCAGGAAATGGTGGTTTCTCTCCTGTGAAGGTTTGGTTCTCTAAACTGTTTTCTGGGGAAAATTTTGAATTTGTTTGGTGGAGAAAAATGGGTCCATTTCTTCAAAAATTTGCTGGTGCAGGTGGTTTGTGTTGATTATCCAAGACCTGAACTTGATTACACTGTTAATTACTTAGAGGCTGCTTACTTATCTTCCATGTTTCGGACTAGTCCTCGGCCTAATAAGCCCTTGGAGATTGTAGTTGCTGGTGCAGGTAAATGAATTTCTGTGTTGAGCACATTTGACTATTTGAGTTAGAGGTTTGGATTGAGATTAACTTGCTACTTGTTGAACAGACTAAGGAAGCATTTGGGTTAAAAAGAGTTTGTTATCAGAATGGGATTTCCGTTTCAAAGTCATAATTCAAATATGAAGAATGATAATCTCATTTCCATTCCCATTCTTGAACAAAATTTCTAATCCAAACGCTACTTAAAATGTTCATATTCTTATTGTTCTCTTGGCATTTTGAGGTTGTTTCTATGTTATAGTAGTTGAATTTTAGTTTTATAGGTACGACGGTTGGAGTATATACTTTGTGTGTCATATGCACTAGCTCCCAACTACTCATAATTTGTTCTTGTTTGGGTTAAGATTAGCCTTTATCAGCTCAACTTCTTGTGAATGCGGATTTAAGTTAGAGTAATGTGTTTGATTATATCAAGGCAATAATTTGTAGCTTTTCTGGTCACCCTACCTCTTCCCCATTTTAGTATTAGATAGCTTTCTCAATTACCGCTTCGGAAGTCCATAACTGGATAACTTTCAGTCAATTTCATAGATCTATTTTCATCTATAAATTCCCTCCAAACCAGAAAAACATTCATCAATTTTATGTTTGGTTATGTTTTCAAGGCTACAATCGACTTGTAGGTAAATTTTGGGTCCATATGTTAACAAGTTGTGCTTTACATTTTGCTCACATTTAGTGATTCACCAGAGATTTTATTTATTGGATTTTAGATATTTTCGTGGAGGTATTATAAAGGGCCCATGATGCTAGTTAGTAGTTACATTTTAAGGGCATATTTAACTTTTAAGTATTTCTTTTATTAATTTTGAATATTAACTTTAAATTTTCAGGTTTGGCTGGCCTATCAACAGCTAAATATTTAGCAGATGCAGGCCACAAACCTATATTATTGGAAGCAAGAGATGTTTTGGGAGGAAAGGTTAATGAGCTGCTTCAATATTGTTCCCTTTTCCTCAATTCATAGACACCAAGCTGATGCCTGTCTCGTTTAATTTACCGGTTTCATTGTGATTGGTCTCTCTACATATAGGTGGCTGCATGGCAAGATAAAGATGGAGATTGGTATGAGACTGGTCTACATATATTTTGTAAGTCCAGTTCTCATGCTTTTCAAAATCATTTCATACTTGAGATTTTATTTTCACTTAATTACTCTGACGTTTGATGAACCTAATTGATTGCTTTACTTGAAGTCGGGGCTTATCCAAATGTGCAGAACCTGTTTGGAGAACTTGGTATAAATGATCGGTTGCAGTGGAAGGAACATTCTATGATATTTGCTATGCCGAACAAGCCAGGAGAGTTCAGCCGTTTTGATTTCCCTGATGTACTACCTGCACCTTTAAATGGTAAGCATTGCATCATCATTAAAATAATATCTACATAAATGCATTGGCTTTATTGTATATATATGTCTATTGGCAGGAATATGGGCCATCTTAAGGAACAATGAAATGCTTACGTGGCCTGAGAAAGTGAAATTTGCGATTGGACTTCTTCCAGCAATGCTTGGTGGACAGCCTTATGTCGAGGCTCAAGATGGTTTGAGTGTTCAAGACTGGATGAGAAAGCAAGTATGGTTTGGATTCTTGCAGACTTATGTTTAGCATTTTAGCAAATCGTCTCATCAAATAATGAAGTTAATGTTGGATGTTCGACAATCTATGGCACTTTACATGTGAAATGGAAGGGATAAAGTTCTTCTCAGGCTGTTGAGAAAATAAAATATAAAAAAGATCATCTTATCTTGATTAACACTGCACATTGTACATGTGAAACTTGAATTAATCAAATCATTAATCCTAAGGGGGAAAAAACCCATCCTCCATAGTGTAGCTGTTACCATTGAGTACGGGAAGCTACATAATAAGTAATTACTTTTTGGGTAATCGTGTGGTAGATCCCTAACAACCAGAAATCCTGTTGTTCAAGTGCTATGAGCAGTAATATTTTCTCCGTCGAATTTTTGAAAGAAGCATTCATACTTAAGCCCTACAATTATGGGATCCAAGCTATGTGCATTACTCTTATGACACTTGGACAGGACTAAGGCTCCACATAAACTGTTTCACATTGCATTTAGTTGTGCATATGTAAATTTATGAGAGCATATGCTGCGCCACAATGGTTGATAATTTGATGGTTTCTTTTAGACCGGCAATTCAAGCCGGGTTAAAAAAACTCGCGCTTGTATTTTACAACTTTTTATCGGTTCCAGCCTTTCCCACGAAATGGCAAGACACGTTAGGACTGACGAAAAGTTGCCCGATAATAACGTTGTGTGTTTTTTTGGCCTGGCTCGTTTAAGTCCATATAGGCAGGTCTGGTTAGTCATACTAATGCTTATTGGCTACTAATTTGAGGCAGATATGGTTTGTTCCATAGTTATTTATCTAGTTGCATATACTTTATGAAATCAGGCTGTGGAGAGAAATCCAAATTTGACTTGTTGTGACAATTTTTCAATTCTAGGGCATCCCTGACCGTGTAACTACTGAAGTGTTTATTGCAATGTCAAAGGCTCTAAACTTCATAAACCCAGATGAACTGTCAATGCAGTGTATTTTGATTGCTTTGAATCGATTTCTTCAGGTTTGGCATTCTCCATTCTTCCCTTTTGAATGTGAATTCCGTATAATCTTAGTGAAATATTAGTTTGCATTTTGTTATAACAGTCCATCTTGAAATTTTTTATGGTTTCCATATTTAGATGAGTGTCCAAGTAAATTGTTTCTTATTTTTCTAGCTTTAATAAAAGATATTTTCTGAACCTCGCTCTAGGGTCTATAAGCTACATAGCTTTTAAGTAACTTATCATATCAACTATCAATCGCATATGTGTCCATAATTTATATTAATTGTGTTTTATAAAATAAAAAGCTGATCGGGAAGTTGTTTTTATTTTATTATGTTTGTTAGGAGAAGCATGGTTCCAAGATGGCCTTTTTAGATGGTAATCCTCCAGAGAGGCTCTGCATGCCCATTGCTGAACACATTCAATCATTGGGTGGTGAAGTTCGACTTAATTCACGACTTCAAAAGATTGAATTGAACAAAGATGGGACGGTGAAAGAATTTTTACTTGCTAATGGGAATGCTATCAAGGGAGATGCTTATGTAATCGCTGCCCCAGGTACTTTAGTAACTAGTTTATTTTTAAGTTCTAAAATAGTCCATACACTATCTCATTTGTTTCATGTTAGTCCCTGTACTGTTTTTTGTTCCAGTTTAGTCCCAATTTTTTCACTTTGTTTCAATTTAGCCCAAAGTTTCCCTGAGTGTTCCAAAAAAAGGACCGACTATTAAGCACTGAAATGGTAGAGATTAAAATAAATAAAGCCACATCAGCTCACTTTTAACATCTTCTATTTCAATCTTTAACGGTTAGTACTTTTTTGTGAAACTTTGACTAATTGGAACAAAGTGAATAAATTTGGATTAAATTGGAACAGAAAATAGTGCTTGCAGTCATGCACTAAAATGGAAATGAGATAGTACAAGGACTATTTAGAAATTTGCCTTCTTTTTTTGTTGTCATATTTCTTTTACCCGTGCTCATAATGTCTATGTCCCTAACATTGGTTATGAATTGTTTTTTTAACCAGTTGACATTTTGAAGCTTCTTTTACCTGATGAATGGAAAGAGATACCGTACTTTAAAAAACTGGACAAATTAGTGGGAGTTCCAGTTATCAATGTCCATATTTGGTGAGTTATGATTTACTCGGTGCCTTCAGAAAATGTAGTGAGAATGCTTCTCTGCTTCCTTCTTCCGTATCTTATTTCTTCATCTTAACGTTGGCCCGATAATCTCCGTATGATTTGAACAATAAGGTTTCCATTTTCAACATGCTACTTCTTACGTAATTTAAAATTCCTTATTCATCCTGGAGATTTCAGGAGATGAAAGTGGGACATTGATATTTTACATATTTTCTTGTCTTATTTTTCATATTTATTTCTCTGTTCATTGATGCTCTATAGGTTGTAAATTTGATGATCTTAATTAACTTCAATTGCAGGTTTGATAGGAAACTGAAGAACACATACGACCATCTACTTTTCAGCAGGTTGTACCTATACTTCTTTATATTCCCCAGAAAGTTAGCTGCGTTTTTTCCTCAGAGAGATAGCTTTTTGCATACCCTTAATATCTGGTTTTTATGTGCCTTTGTGTGTACCATTGGTTGTTTGACTGATATTCTGCTATTTTCTTTGTTGCTGCAGAAGTCCACTTCTGAGTGTATATGCAGACATGTCTGTAACATGTAAGGTAAATACTCTGTTACCATCTTTTTTCCCCCCGCTCAGTGGCTGTTATAAGATTATCTCCAGGAACTGAATAGTGCACTTCAGCCATCACTGTGGATCACTTTTCTTATTCATGCATCATAGATAGATGTGTGTGCTGCCTATATTTCCTCCAGAGAAAGCGATAATAATTAATGATTGATGTTGTGATTCATTTGTCTCTAATAGGAATATTACAACCCAAATCAATCGATGCTGGAGCTTGTCTTTGCTCCCGCTGAAGAATGGATAGCGCGCAGCGATTCAGACATCATTGATGCAACCATGAAGGAGCTCGCAAAACTCTTTCCTGATGAAATTGCCGCCGATCAGAGTAAAGCCAAGATCTTAAAGTACCATGTCGTTAAAACGCCAAGGTGAGACTCTGTTTCTTCCCCGACTTAAACTGACCTAACATGTTCTGCATGACAAGACTAACACGTTTGGCACGACATGGCCTGTAGCTAACAAAAATCATATACACGATAAGACTAGCTAGGTTTTTTTATTGGATTAGTGTACTATTATAACCCTAAGTGGCTAAGTGTGCGTGCAACAACACGAATAATCAATCATGCATGTGTGCTTTTGAGGCTCAACACGAACACTACACAATTACATAGTTCAAGATCTTATCAGCATTATAGGTCACACGCATGCATACTTACATGTGCACACATACATAGTCCGAGTGATGAATTGCAAGTGCATTAAACCTCGTGGAATTTGCGTTTGGTTAAGCGATGTTCATCTTATTTCTACCTTGTGTAGTAACTTATTTTCTCGTTTCAGATCTGTTTATAAGACTGTCCCAGATTGTGAACCTTGTCGCCCCTTACAAAGATCTCCTATTGAGGGATTCTATTTGGCCGGCGACTACACAAAACAAAAGTATTTGGCTTCAATGGAAGGTGCTGTTCTATCGGGGAAGTTCTGTGCTCAGGCTATCGTACAGGTATTTTTTCTACTCTCATATAGATGTATTGTTAATGCGGTTTTTAATGTGGGATCTGATCAACTTAGTGTATGTTTTGAGAAATTACATTTTACAATTCCTTTACCATCAAATGTGGCATTTTTTTTTATGCAATGGAAAATGCAGGACAACGAGTTGCTTGCAAACCGCGGGCAAAAAGTGTTGGCGGGGGCAAGCACTCTGTAACTGAACCATGCAATTTGAGGGATCAAAACTATGACAAATTCGCCAACATTCAATGGAATTGGTGCCATGATATTTTCAACGATTTGATGAACATATTCCGTAAAGAGGAGGTGATAAGCACGGGATGGCAATTCGTTGAGCTTCTTAGAGGTATAACTTTATCGCTTAAAACACATTCGATGATGGATGCATATTCTGTTTCTTGCATTGAACATTATATGTAATTTGTATGCATAACAGCAAAAAGTCAATGTTACTAAAGGGCTTAAAGAAAATTGTGTATTGTTGTTAATTGTTATACTGTATGTACTTGTCGGAGTACTATATTTTGCGAAGCGGATACTTTGTTTGCTTTCAGTGCACTCTTTTTGGCTATACATTGCATGGGGATGGGATACAATGTCAAGCAAGACTTGTTTTAGGGAAATGCACAAGAAAAAAGAAATGGTTTGAGTATGTTGGTGGAAGGAACATTGTTGGTTGGCTCTTTAGATCTTCACTTAGCTTCCCAGTTTCCATCTTCTAGGGAATGACTTGTTTTTTAATGCTCACTTTTGTTAGTTTTCAGTTTTCTTATGATGGCATAGATGCTCATCTCTCACTATAATTTAGAGCTGGCAGTTTGGGTCATGGCCCATGACACGACGTGTCAATCTGTTTATTAAAAAGTTGTGTTTTTGCCATGTAATTCAACCTATTTAATAGTCAGTTAGGGTCGTGTTGACTCATTTAATATAACACTAAATTTTCAACACGACATGAGAACACGAATTGTCATTCAATAGAATCAAGAACAACGAGTTTTTCAGCGAGTGTTGAGCCAAACTGATGTTGTCACGATACTTTATTATATTTCACTCATATCTACCACCATGTATAACTTATGGTCATTGAGCGCCCATTAGGTTCAAGTTTCCTTAACGTGGTGTTTTAGATATGGTCGGTGGCTCATTCGGCCCTACACAAACACGAGTATAATGATTCTAGCTTATAATGAGTCGGCAATCACATTAAACACCTCAATTAAATGATCTATCCAAATAGTCCGTGTTCAAATTTATTCCATTCTTGAGTCACTTTTATGACCAAAAAGTCATTATCGAAACATAAAAAATGAGAATCTTGTTACTATTCCGATTCTTTATTCTCACTAATAGAACAAAATTTTTTAATTCAAAGGACAATAATAGTTGATTAGATGAAGATATGATGAGTAAGCATAAGTGAAAACATACCAAATCTAAAAGGATTGAGCTTGTCTACATTGACTAGCAAGAAGCATGAAATTAGGAAGGAAGAGACAAGCAATGAGATTGAGAGGCTCTCTCTTCAACATCTCCCATGCCAACTACCCTACTATTTGTGTCATACTCTACATTATATTATCATCTTCATTAACAAAATTTGACCTTTCAATGATTCAAGCATCAAAATTTCTTTAATTATGAACTCAAATTTGATTTGAATATCTGTAGGACCAAACGATGATTTCGGGTTAGAGGCTGACCTTGCATTCAACTTGAAATTCTTCTTAAAAATGAGGTCTTTTTAACCGGAACTCAAAAATCGAATTGATGGTCATAATTTGAATACTAACCAAGTAATTGAGTTATACAATAAGAAGAAGATTTCTTTTGATCACAACTTTTTTCGTTTTTTCTTAAGATTCAAACTCGCAATCACAGCTGAAGAAGTGTTACTAATCGAACTAATGAGTTGGATCATTGAGACTCACAAATCTAAGAGAATCTTGAGATCTACCTAATGTTAATGTAACTTCAAGTGGCAAAAAAAAGATGCTAATGAGGTGTTGATAAGGTTGTTAATAGCAAATCTTAAATAAAAACAGTGAAGAGATTAAGGAGATGTGGTGTAGATTTACAGTGAGTTTCTCAAAAGATCATGTCTCCAACTCCATCAACATCTTCTTTTTACTATCATTAACTTATTTTGATTCTACAGTTGGCATTGCAATGGCTTTATCCTGCAATCCATAAGTAACATAACTGCCACTCAATCACTTCCAAAATCTCTCAAGTTTAATTTAATTAGTACTAGCTATGAGACAATTCACAAGTTGGAGTTTGTTTTGTCTATATAGAACACACCCTACACATTATATGGTTACATATGAAAAAGAAAAGAATAAAGAAATTCATCAGCTTTTAAATGATTGAGACTCGGTCAAATAAATGAGAAGTCATTAGCGACGGATATATATGTTATAAGTTGTTATTCTGACCCTCAATTAAGCTTTTTATCCGTATGTCGCATTTTCCTTGCAAAAATGCATTGATTCCCAAAAACATGAAACTAACGTGTTTGGACTCACTCATTTTGTATCATGTCGTGGTGTGCCCTCCAAAGCATGCACATATGACTAATTAGTCATGTGATGACGGTCGTGCGTGACATAATTAATCTTCAGCACCACATGCACACACGCATGCATTCTCAGCTCTAACAAATGCTCTGCATTTACAAATTCCTTGAAACGGGTAGAATTCATAATCAATAAAACGACATTCTTTCGTTGGTTTGACTGAGTCACATCGGTTAAAACCACGACGGAGATTCATGTTCTATTAACAATCACAAATGAGATTCACAATCACATTTCCACAAATATAATATGTGAGAGCTTAGAGTCCACGTTTGTAGAAAACTATGTACAGAGACAAACACAGAGATTGCTTCATTAATCCATGCAAATAAAATCTCTATTTTCGAACCTGACCATGTTCACTGCCTCTCTTCAACTTCACTTCCCACCCCAACTTTTCCTCGTATATATAAATATTCACAAACCCATTTCTCTTTAACAACCCCACTTTTTATTAAGCTCTCTTGAGCTTTTTTTTATTATTTTAATTTTCCTCTCCATTTTTAGCCTTTTATTCTCCAAAATTGAACAAGAAACGAACACTAAATCTCTAGCTACAACCATGGCTGTGTCCAAGAGTTTCAAGAAATCAAAGGGTTTTACAAGGAAATGTGCAACTTTGGTGAAAGAGCAACGAGCCAGAATTTATGTCCTTCGCCGATGTGCCACTATGCTCCTTTGTTGGTACATTCATGGCGATGAGTAGCTACCTCTCATTTTCTACGACAAAAGAAAATATATACATATATATTATATAACATATAGTTTTGGAGTATAAGTCATACGGGTTATTTGCTTAAACTCAGCTAATCAGTCAGATGACGTCAGCTCGTTAGTTTTTTTTTTGGCTTTGCGTAAGTTCGTTGGGGTCCGGAAATTAATGAGATAACATCTTTCATGCAAGTGATTGACTGAGTTTCGGTTGACAACTTGTGTACAGTAAGTCAATGAGTTATTTGCTTAAACTCAGTTAATCAGTCAAATCATATCACCTGTTTTTTCTTATTTTTTGGGCTTCATGTAGGCTCATTAAGGCGATAACTAATGAGCTAACATCTTTTAAGTGATTGATTGAGTTTCAGTCAACAGCTCGTGGACGGTAAGTCAACGAGTTATTTGCTTAAACTCAGTTGATCAGTCAAAATAATATCATCTTTTTTATCTCTTTTGCGTTGAGAAGGTTCACTATGGTTGTAACTAACGAGCTAACATCTTTTGAGTGATTGAGTGAGTTTAGATCAATATAACTCGTTGGTAAAACATAGGCCAACTGGTTATTTGCTTTAACTCAGATAATCAATTAAATGATGTCAGCTCGTTAAACTATTTATTAATCCGCTCCTAGAAACTCATTGAGTTGTGATTAATGAGCTGACGTCTCTTCAGTGATTAGTTGAATTTAGGTCTGTAGCCCCGACCCGACTTATATTCTATTTTTAGTGGCTATTTTCTCCAATAGGCTTGAATGTGTTCATTATGTTGTTGGTTCTCTAATGGGTTGTGGTGTGGCCTCCTAGCAAGCTAGCTTTTGCTCCTTTTTGTGTTCCATTTTTCTCCAAATTTTTGACCCAAGCAATTGGGTGTTTTTGGGCATGGAGGAGAAGAGGAGCTTGTGTTTTGGAGGGTACTATTGTAATTACAGAGCATCAAGCATGAAGACAAATGGAGCTGACATGGAGGAATTGAAAATGTTTCTCTCCAAAATAGTTCAATTTAATTCAATTTTTAACTTACTTGTATAAGCTCAAGCACTACTCTAATAATAAGTCCATGTGACATGTAGAAACCTTTTATTTTTGTGTTCTTTTTATGTTGTAATAACCAAGTTGTACTCTCGGATTAATATTCTATGATGACTATAAGTTGATAAAATTTACAATGCATTTTATTTTAAAAATGAAGTGAAATAATTGACAAAAATATCATTTCCCGAGTTTGTAACAGTTCTCATAGGAATTTTAGAGGTTAAACAATACTTTCTATTATTTTGAGAGCTTAAATATTATAAAAATAAATTTGGTATCTAAAACTTGTACTTGTGAACTGTTAAGAGATTATGTAAAGATGTGATCCATGTTTTATTTAGATGTGTTATAGTTGAAGAAAATATATTCTCCCTCCGTCTCAAAACGAGTGTCTTGTTTCAATTGCATTTTTGTTCCAAAATGAGTGTCTTGTTTTCTTTTCTAGTAAGTTATTTATGCATGAATTGTCAATAATACCTTTATAAAAAGTTAGTTAGAATCTATCACCACATAATTATAAAGATACATTAGTAAACATACCACACTAACTAACTTCTCCTTAATTTTTTTCAAAATAGAAAGGATGACACTCATTTTGGGACGGAGGGAGTATAATACAAATAGTTTGATAAGCCATTGAAGCATCTAAACATGTGCTCATGTCCTCTCATTTTCCCTTGCAACACAATATACAAATAGTAATATATATTATCTTGGTAGGTTTCACCTTCATTTTTCTGATTTTTTAAGGAATTTTGGGATCTACAGCTGTTTGTATCTTACAATTCAAGTCCTGTTCTTGAAGAAGTTAAACATGTCTTTCAATGGGATCCAAGGGCAAAAGAGTCATTTAGGAGATTGACTCAACAGTCAAAATTCCAAACAAATTCTTAACAGTGTCCCAAATATCATTGTATGACCAATTTGATTGATTAGAGTTGATAATTTGAACTCAAATGTACAAGAGCCAAAAATCCAATTAGACTTTTTAGTCGGGTTGTATTTGAAACGAGAGATTGCAGATCAGGTTAGGCAAATCCACTCGCATTCGCACATTTTCTATGCAAGGACTCGTACCTCTAGGCAGGACGGGTTCAAATTTTTCAACTTGAACTCGGAAACCCCGACTTGCCAGCTCTACACGGATGTAGAACTGAGAATTAGAATCCAAAACCATGGACACCTGAAACCCGATCTGTAATATTTGAGTTTGGGATGCTGATCACTTTTCGAGTAGGGCAAACCCGCACATTGTACCCATAAACCCCAAAACCTAATCCAAAATTCGCAACCCTTTCAGGTTGGGATCGGATCAGGCATTTTAAACCCGAACCCGTCTCAAAACCCAAATTGCCAGCTCTACAATGGTATTCAAAATCATAATTTTTTTTCATTAGACTATGGTGCCATGTTAACTGAATTTCAGATTTGTATTGATATATAATTGGCCAAGAACATAAAATGCCAATAAGTAATGTACTTCACAACACTTCCCTCAAAGCTCATTCCATCTTTTTTACCCTCAAAAACATATGCTCAGCTCAGTATACAGAAACATCATGAAATGATCAAATATCAGTCACTAAATTTGCTTGCTTGAACCACAAATGCAAGCTAAACTTTTACGCAGCGTACCTTCCTGGCATGACTGAAGATTCAATGATCATTTCGGGTTTCATTGGTCGATCCAGTCCTTGAACAGCAACATCATGTACAGAGGAACGTTTACTACTGCAATGATTGTGAGCATTCGAAATGTCCTCACCAATCTTTGGATTACGATCTTTGTCCTGGATTTACTTGTTCTGGACATCAATTTCAACATAGGATCAGTCGCTAGATCTGCGTTTATGTTCATCGAGACCTCCATTTCTTGAGTGCTCGGTCTTTTAGCTGACGAGCGCATCACAGCATTACCCTTGCTGTAGATAATAGAACAATTAGAAATTGGAGTCAAGGACCAGACTGACCATTTTCCCTTCAAAACAATTCATGAAGACGAACAAATTCATTCTGATATACAATCATGCAAGTCTACACACTATGTCTAGAAATATAAACTCCAGTACATAGAACTGAAGCTTACCTTTCTACCGAGTTCTTCTCACTTGAACGAGTAGAAGAGGTGGTCGATGCTTTTTTGACAAGATGCATTGATCCTTCGGCATCCCATATCATCTCATACTCACAGTTCTCATCTTCGTCTTTCTCTTTTCTTCCACTGTCAAAAATGTTGAAACTCATCAACTGTCGACTATTTGCAGCTAACTCACCAAGGCGACGCAGAAAATCCACACCATTTGTCGGCCAAAAGAGGAGGACGAGAAGGGTGAGAACAAATTGTGAAAGATACCTAACATTATCAACACAAGTCATTACAATAGTTGACTAATAAGCTCAAGTAAGGAAAGCTTCGGTTATTCAAGAATGTCACCAAATGTAAATGTGTGTTTGCAATGGAAGAAAGCATAGCTGAGTGAGCACAGCTTCTTCGGGGCTCGATGTATTTGTAAGAACAGCATTACTGGCGGACAACAGCATGAAAGACGGGTATAAGTTACCTTGTTGCCAACTTATAGTCCCGAGAGTGTGCTGCGTGGTATTGTCAAGTAAATGTTAATTACTAGTAAGAGAACTGAGATTTCTTCATATGCCAAGACATTGGGTCTTACCTCCATTAAAGATCCGGATTTTGACTTGTGGGTGACCGTGCACTGATCATGATCATGACCGGATAAAACAAGTACCTGTGAAAACTACATGTCATAGCACGAAGTAGCTTTTTCCCATCAACTTTTACGTCTAAACCACATTTTCCTTTCTATTCATCTTCGAACAGACATGCCCTAGACTTTTCAGTAGTTTCAGAAATAAACATAAACACAGAGGTGTTGACATGTCGACATTGTGTTTAGTTACAAGACACGTTCAAGAAGAGGAAAGAGAACTTACAGGTTTGACCGAGTCTATTAAGTAGTTTGATGATTCCTCGGTTATATAATTTTGGTACCTGTATAATTAGAGCAACCATCATTATATAGCTAAACCCTCAACTAGCCACTGGCCAAATCTACACAGACTGCACTGTGATTATTAAGGAAGCTTACATTATTTCTTGATCACGACCAGCACGCACGATCCTCTGAACATTAAAACCAGACCCAAATTGTGAACTTAAGTACCAACATAAATGAAAGAAATAAGAACAAGAGCGTTTAGATTTAGAGCTCGATGCACATCAGTGCAACTCAGTACAATACCCAGAAAACTTTAAACTAATCATACCGAACAAAGATTATTTTACTTGTTATCTTAATTCCATAAAACAGCAACAACAAAAAAATACCTGGTTGATAGTTGGGGAACTTCGATGGGGGCCACATTCAGTCCAATCTTGCCGATACAATGGTATATGGGTCAACAAAACCCTTGGATGCAATTGAATGTCTTCATATGTGAAAAAGACACTTAAAGATTATCTAAATATTTTAAGAGTAATCTTAATAATATTCACAAATGTCGAAATCAAATATACCTGAGGAGACATTTTTCACAAAATCCCATGGTGGGGAAGCCAGATTTTCTCGTGGATGTCCTATACCAAGGAAAAAAATAAATAAACAAGCATAGAGATGTTTAGCTCTCATAGTTTTTAAATGTAGCCACAATCTATTCTCAGTCTTAAATGTACAAAAAAAAAATGAAAGATAAGAATTCAATGACCTCGTATACCATCTAGACTTTGGGCATCAACCGCAATGAATTCTACATTTCCAACTCTGAATTGGTAGTTTCTTGTCCCAAATCCATTTTCATAGCGTCTTACAACCTGCTTAAAGTAAAAGTAGAATATAATAAACAATAAGAAATGACTTAAAGGCAATATTGCCACTTCTTAGGCTCGATCTTGAGACTTAAAGAAACCAAGCTCTTAACTGCTTGACCCATCTAGCTTATACAATTTGACTTAACAGGGTCTAGTTTTCATCTAAAAGATATCCCTTCAGCACCATTCACTCGTTTTCACAAGAAATGCCTATTAATTTAGCAACTATGACGCATGAATATAAGCAACATGCAGATCTAAACATTAGAAAAAGGTCAGTCAAAATACCTCTGGTCTATGAGAGTGGACACCTGCATAGCCGATGTCATGGTTTCCAGGAATGTAGTACACTGGGATATCTGCGTATTTTCCTTGTGCATTCAAAGCAAAAATATGCTTAAAACGGCTATAAGATTCCTGCCATCTAACATCTATAGAGTGTCAATGGCGTCCTGTTCCGAAAGACTATCAAGAGAACGTTGCACACAAAATTTGCCATTACAAGAAACAGTGACAGCTTAACAGAGAAAAATAGGGAGTAGTGTGGAGCACAATGAAGGCAGCAATATTACGTAAATATCGAACTTAGCAATGAAGTACCCACCTTCGAATCTAGGTAGTGTTTGGATTGAAAAAATTAGAATGCGGATGGGAATATGATTCCCATTCCAGATTTTCATGATAAAAAAATCATAATCCTTGAACAATGACAATCTGATTCCCTTTACTAAAAAAATAATAATCTAAAAATTGTCTTGGAAGCAAATAACATATAATTAGAAGCAAAATGCAGACTTAAAAAGTAATAGCTATGTTGACTATGTTGGAAATAATCTAACTTAAAGAGCAAATCAAGTGAGCCTTACTCTTCATCAGACAAATACGGCCCCCCATCAAAATAGTCACCCAAGAACAGTATCACGTCCGGTTTGAACGGTTTAATGGATGCAAGAAATGCTCTGCGCATGTACAAATCAGTATAAAATTGAGCAGCCTCCAAAGCAAGCGACTTTGGGGCAAGAGGAAGGGAGGTTTTATCCATGAGCTGTTGAAGATTGAAAATCTATTTTAGCATACAGTATAATGAATGAGTAGAAAGTGCAAAAACAGAAGCCGATATCACCTGTGGGTCTGCAATAACCGCGATTTTCAGATAATCGGTAGAACCAACAGTCTAAAATTCCAATTAAAAAAAAGGGTGTCAGTGTTGCATCAGAATCTCATCTCAAAAATCCTATTCAATTATGCATTTCCACATGGTTCTGCTGTGCCTGATTTTGGTCCATAGTATGACAATACTGAGAAGTCGAGAACCAGAACTACCCAATACAATAGTCGTCGTGCTAGGATAAATGAAAGGGTAAACTACTCGGCCTCTTTTAACAATTAACTCCTTGTACTTTCAATTTTTCATTTTGCTACGTAGATTTAGCTGAAACTTTCCTCTCATATTATGATCTATAATTTTTTTTCTTCTGAAATAGTCATTTTATCGTTACGGCCACCATCAATTTCACATAGCCGAAATGGAAAATTGAAAGTACATAGAGTTAGTTATCGCGCAAGTATAGGATATTTGTTTCCAATTTGTCCTAAATGAAATGTTGCGAACAGAACATATATATGGAACACAGATCGCAATGTCATGATAAGAGCTCTTTGTGTAATTGAGCCATAGTTATAAACTTAAGTGAAACACAGAATTCAAATTCAGAGCAGTAAAAGGAATGTAGATAGCTGAAGGGCCAATATGTTCAAGTTCAATCTAAAATTCCAAACCCATAAACACTCGAAGAAAAAAAAAAGAGTTAAACTTGATCAAACCCATTTGAGAATTAACCAATATTGAAACCATTTGCAGATACAGAAACCAACCCAGATGCTATCAACTCAACCAGACACAAAACAAGCAAAGACCATAGCTTGAAGCCTAGCTACTGACCCCAAAACCTCGAGTTATTAAATTAACCTCCAAAATTAGGGAAATCCATACGAATGAGCAAATTTAAGGTGGAAAAAAAAGGGAGATTAAAGTTACCGAGGAATTAGAAGATCTGGAAATCAAATTATGCCAAGAACAAGACCAAAGAGAAGGTACCCAGAAAGCAACCATCTCTCCGTAGAGAAGGGTCACAGCCCAAATCAAGCACAGAGCTACTGTTAATTTCCACATCTACTCGTCTCTCTCTCTCTCTAGCTGATGTTGCTTCTTCTTCGTCTTCGTCTTCGTCACTGAGCTTCACGTGTACCTTGATGTTTGAATTTTGAGCAGCTAGCTTAGCTCGAGCTCAAGCTGTAGCTCAAGCCCAGAAGGTGAGTGCTTTCTTGAATTTTTGCTTATTTTTGTTGTAGACGTATAGTGTAGTGTAGCCCATTTTTCGACATTTTTTTTCTTGTCATTTTTTTCTTACAAGTAATTAATTATCCACATTACAAAGTTGACTTTACAACAGATAAAATTAGACGTTAATTCAACTTCTTACATATATAAATATCTATCTTTTAGAATTATAATTAATGTTTTTGATACGTTTTAGATATAAAAAATATTGTGTCTCATTTTAAATATTTTTGGTGGATAGCAATTTAATTTATCATTTTAAACATATTGAATTAATTGACCCAAGAAAGTTTGTTTTTGTTTAAGATTGACTGAATTCATACAAGAGAATGTGGGTCAGGTTGGATTCTAAATATTGGCTATTTCTGTATGGAGCATGTTAAAGAATGATGGTGTGTCGCACGACTCAACACAAACACGACATGTTTAGTAAACACGACAAGTATAACCTTAATTGTACGCATCGTGTGCCACCGCAAGACTATTTTTCTGAGAGCTTGTTTTGAAAGTCCGACAAGAATATGTCACGATTATAGTTTATAAAATGTGTGAACCTAAATATACTAATTAGCGTCATGCTAATCACAAAGTCACTACGCACACCTATGCAAATCGGGCCTTTCAACCTTAACCCGACGCATAAAATGAAGAGAAAGTTGACATAAATGCCCCCAATAACAGCACAAGGCACACTCAACAAAAGGACACAATTGGTGCAGTCAGTGAGAATGAAACAGAAAAAGTGGAGAGCAAAAATCATGAAACAAAAATCCAAGGGCAGGCTCATCGGAATACTCAGATCCTTTCCATGAAGGAACAAAAATATAAAGCATATGAAAGAATGATAAATATTACAGATTGCAACTGAGTCCTCCGGAAAAGGATGGAACGCCCTTTTGTACAAAAACCCGAAAAAAGTCCCAGCCATTTGATGCTAGGAGAGCACATGCATTGCTTGTTTCCGGATCGAGAAAAATATAAATCCCAATGCAGGTTTTGTGATATATGTGTTTGAAGAGTAAAGGAGCTTCGGGTACAAATACATTGCCTGTTGTGAGGTCTTCTACCGGGAAACTGGCTAGTATGGGCGCTCGTCATTATCATTGGACATCTAATTATCATCTGAGTTAACACAAGCGAGTAAACAATAATCACCGAGCTGAATAAATAAAAATTGTGGGATTCACTCAAAAAACATCAATATGATTGGACTGATATTTTGCCAACAATGAAAGGGCCCGAGAAGATCACTAAACGCATCAGAAAAATAAGCAAACCCATTAATCGTGTGAAACAAAATACTGCCACCGTCCCAAAATGGGTCGCATTTGTGTAAAATTTAAGAATGAATTTTTCCCATTATACCATCATGTGCTCTTGATATAAATTCAAGTGTCTTTATAACTAAAGTGGACATTTATTTTGAGACAGGTTCTGCAAGTACAGGACTAGATTAAGTTATTCATAACTTACCGTTTGAAGGGTCAACGTGTACAAAAAAGCTGGCCGCAACGATGAGATAGCATAGAATAAGCATTAGACCCTTGAAATAGTTTGATGTTCCTTCCTGAAAGACAAATGATAATAAATGTTACGAGGCACATACTACATAACAACCATATATGTAATTCCAATCTTATAACACAATAGGATAATCATTGTGTAATAGCACGAACATATTACCCAATTAAGCAATATGAATATACATGTAAGAGAAAAAAGAATATCCGATCTCGGCCAAAGAGTTATGGTTTGAGACTCGGTCAAGCTAATTAGTAGATGTCACCTTATGATTTAACATCCATACCCATCCCAATGAATTTGTGGGCGCGGATCCATTTCATTTGTGGTTTGCCTAAGTCTCAGCCAATAATTCTTTGGCAGAGACTCATTGCTCACTGTCCTAATAGTAATGACAACAAGAGGAGGCTAAATGAAAAACCTGCACCAGGAATGCCACAACTAGCACAGTGATGAAGAGTGAGGCAGTCTCAAAGAGCTGAAAATTTAAGTCCATTGGTTGTCCCATGATCCACCCAACAATCACACAGAACGGAATCTGCAATCATCAACAGAGTCAAAGTCAATACTCAGTTCTTATGCTCCCGGCCAAACTTTTCTGTGTCATCCTATTGAAAAGGTTGATTGTGATAAATGTTTATTAGTGTCATTTAAGTTTGATAATCAGCAATAATAATTTTAAAAAGATTTCAAGGTCTTACCACAAACATTGATATTTGTGTAGATGATCCAATTGCAACTCCAAGTGTGATGTCCTGCAGAATAATACAGTCAACAAATTAGAAAGGAACGTCATCTTAAATTAAGAGTACATATCTTCAGAGTTCAGAGCACTCACAAGCTTATCCTTCATAGCAAACATAATTGCACTAGCGTGCTCTGCTGCATTTCCTACAATAGGGAGCAAGATGACACTAATAAAAGAAACGGGCATATTCAGTGAGTCAGATGCTCCCTACGAACAAACAGAAAAACAATCAAACATTAACTCTTTCTAATATCTCCAACTGAAAATAAAACCCAAAACAAGCCATAACAAGAGAGAACTCAAAAACTAAATGTACAAAAAGGGAATGTAGCTAGTTCTCTAAGGATAATTTAATATTACCTGGATGACATCAACAAGGTACCCAGATAATACAGTCACCCAAATAGTCAAAACTGCAAGCCAGCCAATAGCCTCCCACTGAGTTATCTCTGGAACCTCATCTTCATCAGAATCCTCTACTTCAACATTGACTCTTTCCTGAAGGAATTGCAAAGCATTGATGTGTGCCAAGTTATAATGTGGTCAAATGTCCATTTGGAACACTTCATTGCATCACATAACACATTGTAAGATGTGGGTATAAATAGTGGTGGTGGCCAACTTCTCAATATCTTGTAATGGCATCATAAACCTAAGGTAGGACGTGGTCAATCACATAAATATCTGTTGCTATAGGAGATTGCTGATAGTTGATGATAAAATGATTGTGTATAAATATGATTTGGCTTCTAGGTTTACTCGTACTACTGTACCAGTCTTCCGAAATTTATTTCCCAGGAATTTACAAATGTTAATGTACAAGATACGAAGATGGTGATGCTGCCACTATTTACTTTTGGATGGATTCTGGATTTAAAAATATTCCTTTCACATCATCCTCTCTTTTTATATATACATCATTCTTGCACCACTGGCAATATGATTCTCCAATTTTGATAATGGTTTCTCTTGGTTTCGGTCTTTCACGTAAATGTGTTAGATATATATTCTACAAATTAGTGAACATCATGGAAAAGAGGGGGGGCTACAACACAATTCCTTTTAGTTGGAAAACCACTAGAAGGCTATGCCAGGATGAATTATAGACCAAATCCACAATTTTCAAATGAAAACACAATCACATGCTAGATTCTATGATGAGGTTGAGGAAAAAGCTGACCTCGTCAATTGGAGCATAAAGATTATTTTGACTTTTGAGTTGAAAGAAAAGGTAGCTGGCATAAGCTACTAGCATCACACCACTGCTAAATCTTGAAAGAGATAGCTCTGATTTTCCAAAGTGCACCTCTGTATGAGTGAAGTGAAGCACAGCAGGAAACAGGATTCCCATCACAGCCATCAACAGCAAACCAGAATTCACAAGAGCAGCTGACTGTTAAAAAACAAGATCAGGATAATGTGAATGTAAAGCAAGGCTACTCGAAATACCTTTAGGAAGGAAAAGAAAAACATTTCAACCAGATTGATAATCTACCTTGTTGAAAACCTGAACCTTCTTGTAATGAACAAGCCCGCCAGTAAAGAAGGCACATCCAAGTACTAAGAGCATATTTGACAAGATGGAGCCTAGTAAAGATTGCTGAACAACCCTTATCATCCCATTCTTCAGCGCATAAATTGATATTATCATTTCCGTTGCATTACCAAATGTAGCATTAAGAAGACCTCCAACTGCAATACCCAACCAAAGAAAGAACTATTTACTTAACACAGAATCCATGTGCATGCACATAAATAGAAACACACTTTTTGAGACCAAATAGTAGATTCAGTGATTTTCTGTATGGCATCAACAGTTCAGCATGCAAGCACTTAACTACAATATTAAGCTCCAAGCTATACTTTAGTTTCACTAATCACTTAAGACCCAATGGTATGCAAAAACTCCATCCATACCTGTTGGTCCTGTGTA
Source organism: Pelargonium cotyledonis (assembly GCA_036897625.1). NCBI lineage: Eukaryota > Viridiplantae > Streptophyta > Magnoliopsida > Geraniales > Geraniaceae > Pelargonium > Pelargonium cotyledonis. The sequence goes on along the minus strand of JAYMTA010000486.1, from coordinate 2,886 downwards.
GCATGCCAGCTGCCTGCACCACAATGAAAGGTAAATTACTTTTGTGAGCGTTGTCAAGAAGTAAAGATGAATAAACAAAGCCAGTTGTGATGCAAATTTTAATCAAGCCCAGACTTACTCAGTAGCATAACCAAGACGCTCTGCCAAAGGTGTAATGCCCACTAAGCTGAAGAAGAAGACCAATCCCTAAAATATGTAAAGCAAATATGAAAGAACTGTAAAAAATAAATAGAGTAGTCATTATAAAATTTAAATATTAGAAGGAGTGAGACTGAAAAGTAAAATATTAATAACTTGTTAGGAGGTTTTGACACTATCATACACTACACCAGTGTTATTATCCTACTTTCTAGAAAAAATCCAAAGAAATTTCAACAAATGTTCTTCTCTTATCTACTATCTTCCAACATGACTGGAGAAATAACGAAGAGATGTATTTCTTACATGCTTTCCAGTAACATAGTGCAGTAAAATCGCCAAAGGTCCAAATGGTAGCAAAATGTTAATCTTTGCTTTTATTAAGACAATGTAAATACTCCTTAGAGCTCTGCCTCGTGATTGCTTATAAATCCATGATTTAGCCACATCTCCACCAGAGCCCATAGGAGCTGCCTCAAAATCCAATGGATGCATTTTCCTTACAGCAGGAGATGAGCTAAATGGAAGCTCCTCATCATCAGATTCAAGGTTCATCTTCTCCTCGACTCCCATCTGCACAGCAGACAACTAATCAATCTTATTTGAAAATCAATAGTGGCTGAACTGATAAACAATTGACTTTTTTCCAATAACAATTAAACCAAGTGCAGACCCTATAACAACAAGAAGTGAGAACTTCAAATCAGTAACTAGGATTGGAAATAAAATAGCCTTTGGATCAATATAAATTGTTCAGGAATGGAAACCAGGAATGGGAATGAGTCTAAAGAATACCATTCAAATGTGAATCCCATTCCCATTTCAAAACTTTTAATCCAAACACTGCCTAATTTTATAAGATAAAGATCACTGGCCTAAAGGCATCACAAATAGAGCACAAGATAATGCAAATACTTGACGCTTCGAGCTACCATTTTAAACTCCCATTGAGTGCTCACTGAAAACTCAAAGCTCCCAACAAAGTTTAAATCAAAGATCAGCAGAGCAGATTCTTTTCTTGTTCAAGTAACTAGAGCTCACTCACCATAGTTAATGTCTGCTGAGATATGGCATCAATAAGGCCTTCCGCCCCACCCCCCACCCCCCCGATGCAAATCAACTTATACGAAGATCTAAACAGAATTTTCCGGATTCTTTACAACACTGCTACAAAAGACGAGCAACAAGTCGCAGAATGTGGAGCTCAAAGCAATGAACACCTGTCAATTAAACAATATTTCAAGGAAATGAATACAGAAACGATATTTCTTCATCCCATTTTTCAACAAAAATCAAACCAACAACCCATAACTTCCTGATATAATTAATGCTCTTACACAACATCCACAAACTCAACAAAAAAACAGCTACAACGAACCCAAAAAAAAAAAACAAATCAAATCAAATCCGCGATCATTCTATCATTGACTGAGAGCCAGCAATCCTCCAGAAGTGTCCATAAAGAGGAAATTGAATAAACGGAAGGCAGTAACTGAGTTGACTCGTCAACTCAGCAGCTCAGATGCGGTTTTTGAGCTCGGTCAAGCAGTAGCAGCAAATCACATCAATTCAAATCTCAAATCCATGGAAGTTTAGCAGAGATCAAATGAATCAGTAGAGCGCTACAGATACAGAAAACTTACCAGTTAGAGGTTGATTTGCACTGTTTCTTTAGCATCAAGAATCGATCCAGAGCTGATTCTTGAATCTGCAGTAGTGTGAGAGACGACGTGGGACCCAAAAATCGAATTACGTATACAAAAATGGCGGTTTCCGATTCGGTGGTTTTGGAGCGTTGTGGAGAGAGATGTGGTTGAATGGTGAAAATGGAGATTTGACGGAGATATAGAGACTTGGCGTTGAGGGACCGGCAAGGGAAGGCAAGTCTCTGCTCTACATGAAACTTCCATGAAGTTGCTTCTTTGTCTTAATTTTATATTTTTAGTGCATTTTTTAAATATCTTGAATACTACCAAATTTAAAATAATAATAATAAATTAATGATAATTTTTTTTTAAAAGCAAAAAGTAATGATAATTAAAATTTTCATAGATAAGAAAAAGTGAATCTAATTCATTTATTGCCGGAGAAGGGAAGATATATGAAAAATATTTTAATTTGATTTTTATTTCAGTTTAGAATTAAAATATGTTATCTTGTTTAAAATTGATTTAATATATCATCAAATTAAGTTAATATATAAAAATTTTAAAATTATTTATTATCGAGATGTGATACTTAATTTAAATAAATATCTTAAATTCATAACTGAGTTTTTGCATAATTAAAATAAAAAAACTGACATCAATTTTATAAGATGGCACCATTGTAAATTGAATCAATTTAAAACAAAATAATATAATTTATGAGAACAAATTTGAGGTTTAACTCAAATTCGGATCAAAGTAGTTACAAAAGGAGTACTCAATAGAGGGTTGACTTTTTTTTTTTGTATTATTATTTTTGGTTTGGGCTTTAAGTATATATTTATCCAATATATTTTATTTTCACATGACCGGCCCATAGGCTTTTGAATTGTTAAAAAACCATTGGGCTTGATGGAAATGAGAAATGGACAGTATTCTACAGATGCAGAAATGGCAATTTGGTTCGAGCGAACGGTTAATCGAAACTTAAATCCACATATGTTACGAGTTTGGATAATGTTAAACAGAGCCGATATATTTGTAAGACAAGTCTGTAATAAAAGAAACGCGCTTAGAGTTCTATACCCGCACACCATAAATC
>JAYMTA010000485.1:0-27964 GCA_036897625.1 Pelargonium cotyledonis | reverse complement strand
TAACAACAACATTTGAGTGGGCAATGACAGAGCTAATGAAGAACAAAGGAGCTATGAGAAGACTCGGTGAAGAGCTCGAAAGAGAAATCAAGAAAGACTCCATCAAAGAATCCGATCTTCCTAAACTTCCATATTTGCTTGCTAGCGTTATGGAAACTCTTCGGCTACACGTCCCAGTGCCATTTCTTCTTCCACGTAGGGCAACTAAGACTTGCCAAATTATGGGCTACACAATTCCAAAAGACACGCGAGTGCTCGTGAATGCGAATGCAATTGGACACGACCCTGCAGCTTGGGAAGATCCATTGTCCTTCAAGCCGGAAAGGTTTCTTGACTCCAAGATTAATTTTCAAGGACTGGATTTTGATTCCATACCATTTGGTTCAGGAAGGAGAATGTGCCCGGGACAATCTTTGGGTATTAAGCAAGTTGCCTTGTTTTTGGCTCAATTGGTACATTCTTTTGATTGGTGTCTTCCAAATAATCAAGATCCTGCACACCTTGACATGAGTGAAGAGCTTTTTATTACATTGCACAAGAAACAACCTTTGTGCCTAATTCCAAGGAAGAAACTCATGTAGCTAGTGCCTTCATGATCTATATCTCAGTTTATGATGTTTGTAAATGAAGAGCAATATAGTAACTACTCTTCAAACTATTTGTGCTATACGATAATATTATCACAATTTGAATTCTTATTGTTTTGTTCAAATCTCGTCAACATTAATCCAAATGATTTTGTCGTCGATAGCACAATTTTTACCACTTCCTCATCCAATTGCTTTTACAATGAATGTCTTCACCAAACAATAAGTAAACTAAATGCTATTCTTTAGAGAAATTTACAATATCACATTAAGATATCTTAATGTGAGGAATATGAGCTATCATTGGCCAATACCTTCCATTCCCCTTTGTGCAGTTTTGTTGTAAAATTGGACATCCATTGATATGGAGTTGCAATAGAGAGGGAGGAAGGCCATGCTCCAGGAGTGATGTGAGCTTAGAGCAACTCTCAATAGAGAGGTATTCAAGAGAATGTAGCTTCTGAAACCCCTTGGAGGATAGGCCTTCCAAATTCGGGAAATAAGAGATGGTCAGGCTCGACAAAGTTGTGGGCAACATTGATATTCCCCTATCTTCGGGAGAAAATGTGATGAGATCCGCGCACCCTCCTCTGACTGAAAGTCTGCGAAGAGAGGTAAGTCTGTGGAGTCCCCAACCCGATAAGCACTTCCATATCTTGAGATCTTTGATCTCAAGTGATGTTAGGTTGGTGGACAAACCTTGTTCGGGTAAAGAAACAATGCCTGGACAATCTCTTATCACCAATTGTTGAAGAGATGTGAGGTCGTGGAAGCGATCAGGTAGCATTTTCAGATTCTGACAGTCATTGATCCAAAGCTCTCTCATGTTTGTGCTTGGCAAACCACCCTCTGGGAAGGACACAAGACCCGGACATTGGAGAACTTTCATCTGACGAAGACTAGTAAGTTTGTGAAGGCCCTCAGGTAATGATTTCAGATTGATACAATTGAATACCTAGAGATATTCGAGGGATGTGTTTTCGTGCACCCTCTGAGCAACTGTCTCCAGCTTCGGACACTCCCAAATACAAAGTTGTCGCACTGTGGAAGGCAACTCCCCTCGTAATGATAAGTACTTTAGCTCTGCACAACCCGAAATCTGGAGGTTTTTAAGCATAGAAGGTAGCTCGCCATTTGACAAGAAGAATTTCAAAGACTGACACTGTCCAATGCGCAGTTCTTTGAGACCTGAAGTGCTCCTACAACCCTCTTTATCAGCCAAATAGTGTAAATTTTCATAATTGACTATCACAAGTGTTTTGAGTGTTGGTGGTAGCTGACCTCGAACAAAGGATGTTAGATCATTGCAATCTCTGTTATCAATCTCTCTGATCATGGAAGGGAAAGTTGTTCCTTGAAATGACTCAAGCCTCGGACATTTACAAATTGTTAGCTCGCAAAGAGATGTAAGGCGATGCAAACCAACTATCTTCTCCAAATACTTGCAAGCACTTATTGTCAGAGTCTCAAGATTACCCGACAGTTCCAGGTTCTGATTTCCTTCTTCATTTGCTTCCGAGAAGGCACCAAGTTGGGGAGCATCCGCGATTTCCAAGCAACGCAGAGATGTGAAGAGAGAAAATATACCAATCCAATTCTGCAACAAAGAAATCTCATTTTCTCCGCTCTGCGAGTTGAAACCAGCTATATTTCTTCTATACATTGCCTCTTTGCATCCTTTTATTTCTAGTTTACGAAGCTTTGGAAGACATGGAATTGAAACAACCAACTCCCAACAGTCATGAATCACAAGTTCTTCCAAGGAAGGAAGATTATAAGGCATTTTCCCAAACAACTTGGGGCAGCTTTGAATCAAAAGCTTGCACAAAGATGGGAACTCCTTAATTTCTTGATCACGACTCGTACAAGGAACCCAATCTTCCCAGTTTGGCATATCTTCAAAACAAAGAGTCACTAATGATGGGAAGGGATTTGAGCAACCTTCCCCATAAAACTCAGGACCCACACTCCTTACCCCAATCATTCCTTTGATCCGAAGGTTTTCGAGAGAGGGAAGTTGCCCGAGATTGGGCAAAAATGTGCATTTTCTACAATACTCAATATCTAGAGACAATAAATTAGTGAATGAAGGGTCACCGATCCAAGATGGGAAGCCTGCGCCGCCATAGTACTTGATGAGAAGAACTCTAAGCTTTTGGTGAGGTTGCAGCATATCAAGCACATCTATCTGGTGATCTCTTTCAGGAAGCAAATTTCTACTCCGCTCCATTGTTATCACTTCTAGCCCCGATTTATCATTCAACTTAGCCTCCCATGCTTCTTGTGCATCTATCACATTTTCCAACCTTGAAAGTGTAAGCGTTCCTCGTAATTGTGACATGTTCATCAGCTCACTGATCCTTGAACCACTACCTTTGCCCACTACAAAGTTTGTCAATGTTTGGAGGCTCGTTAGCATACCTAACCCGATTGGCATCTCTTGTATGGAGTCTGCATTTGTGGTATTGAGATGGCGTAAGCTGATCAGGCTCCCAAGTTTCATAGGCAAATTCTGGAGACGATGACAGCATTCCAAAATTAGTGTCTGTAAGTTGTAGAGAGTACTTATTGATGCAGGCAAGCTTTTGAGTGGAGTATGAGAAAGGTCAAGGTACCGTAGATGTTTCAAATCACCAATTGAATTTGGAAGTTCGGTTATGTAATATCCAGTCAAGGAGAGGACTCCTAAGCAAGGGAATTTCAGAAACACCTGAAGCAGATAGAAACTAAAATAGCAAAAGCTGTGATCTGCTAACCGAACTGGTAAAAATGTTCTCAACCCCTCAACTTCATGAAATGCCTCAAATTTTTGGATGCCATTAAGCTTTCCAACAACAAAAGAAGAATAGCGCGCCTTTTTCAGATTCTTGCATTGGTTTTGCTCCTCCAACTTGAAACATGTTTCTCCGGCAGCCCATTGAGCTAGATCGTTGATGAGATCGTGCATTACATACATTGACTTGTTGTTAGGCGATGCTTGAAAGAACGATCTTGACAAAAGATCATTAAAGTTCTTGAAACCGAGATCTTCCATTTGCTTCTCTCCGACTTGTTGCAAGAAGCCTTCTGCCATCCATAACAATACCATCTCTCTCTTCCCAAAATCATACCCCTTTGGAAGTATCGAGCAGTACGCAAAACATTGCTTCAAATGCGAGGGAAGATGATAATAACTCAACCGCAACACGTCAAGAATGTCACTCTCTATCTCTCCTAAAACATTCCATCACCTACTATTTAACATATCCTTCATCTGATTTTCATCTTTTTTCGAGCATACAAGGCCTCCTAAAGCTTTCGCCGCTAAGGGCAAGCCTTGACACTTCTCCACAACTTTCTTACCAATTGTTACAGAATCCAAGTTCTTCACATCAGAAACTTTATAATTCTTATGTGCATGTTGCTCAAAAACCAACCAACAATCTTCATGAGATAATCGAGCAAGATCATAATATTCGACTGTCCCAATTCTTGATGCTATATCTGCAATCCTCGTTGTGACTATAACCGCACTTGTTGCCTCCCTGCCTGTAAACGGAGCCTGAAGGTCAGTCCAGTCACTGTACTTGCAATCCCACACATCATCCAAAACAATCAGAATCTTCTTCCCAATCAATGCCTCTTGACAATGAACTTGAATTCGATTTAGATCATCAAAGTCACAGGTTCTTGCAGTCATTGACTCGAGAATCTTTTTCGTTATCTTCTTGACATTGAACTCATTCATTACACAAACCCATGCCTGAAAGTCAAAATGCTTCTTCACCTTGTCATCATTGTACACAACCTTAGCCAGAGTTGTCTTCCCTATCACCGCCCATACCAACAATAGGTATCACCTTCAGCTCATAAGCATTGCTCCAATTATCTATAACCAACTGCTCTAAAATCTTCTCTTTCTCAACATACCTGCCATAAACACGAGAAGCATCCACCACTGAACTGGTTTCCCGACCCACGACCCTACTTGAACTCTTGCTAGCAACTGACCTTAAACCAAGCTCGAATCTTTGTTTCGCAAGATCGTCTAGCCTTTCATTTATCTCCTCAATCTTGGATTCTATCTCAACATTGAACAGAAACACATTTGGATTCAGAGAGCTAGGGATGAGGCTCCATACCTGATATGCGCTCGTTTGAGATTCTGTTTCCAACTTCCATCGCAAAGCCTCTGTAGCGAATTCATCGAGCACATCCTCCACGTCATAAGCAACATCCTTCAGCTCATCCAGCCACATCTTCACAGCTTCGTCTTTAATTTGCTTGTCCTCTGCATCGTTTAGGACTCCTTTAACTATCATGACTGTCTTCTTCAGTTTCTTCAGCAAGCTTTCAACGTCGTGTCCACGAATAAACTCAAGAACATGCTTTGAGGCTAACCTGTCAAACAAAACTTGAAGAAACACTGACAGAAATGCCTCTCCTACAGCCATGTTCTTGCTCGGAAAGTGAATTCAACCCAGACAGAAGAAAAGAAAAAAGCAGAACAGAGAAGAGAAAAACTTCTTCAAAATTCAATACAATCAAAGACTTTGCAAGTCTCCATTCCTAAGTCTTCGCCATGTGCGTACCTCAAAAGAAAACAAAAATGTATCCATCAACTATGAACTTTCCATTTATTTACCTTCTACAGAACCTCTATGATTTCAGCGATTACAACATCTTTTCAAGTTAGTTAAGAACCCTAAAATCAATCAAGCACAACCTACTTCATTACTAAAACAAAAGCCACTAACCTAAACAATTTTCGATTTTAACACACAAAAATGTTCAGAATTTGACTAATGCTTCATATTGAACATTGACATAATACCATAATTAAGCCCTTTGATCAATAGCTTAAACAATAGTTAATTCAATCCTTTGATACCTGCAGATTCAAGTCCAAATTATCCGGCTCTACCAAAAGTGTTACCAAACAAGTCCTAAATATCTACCATTTTAGCTCTTGCAAGATACCACAAAAAATAAAACCTGAAACTAAAGTACCCAATTCAGGAAACTAAATATAATCAATTCAGTCTCCACAACACATGAAACAAGCACAAAATTTTAAAATCTATAAATGCTACAAAAGCTATAATCACACAAAACGGACAAAAGGGCATAACATGTAGGCAATTCGCAACACGCACAATATAAAATCCACACAGCATTCAACTTTTGTGGACAACCCATCAATTGATATTCTTCAACCCACCTAATATCACATATGCATTTCAAATTGTGTATCTTTGTTGAAATAAAGTGTCGTGTAAAAATATGAAGTAATTGAAAGATAAAGACTATCTAAAATTTAATTTTATTAGATTATCAGTAGAATACATTACAAAAAGTACTAAAAGATTAAAAAAACATATACATAGATTTACAAACAAACTATCCACTTATGAGACAATTAAAACGTATCGGAAACCAATCATCTACCTCTACCATTCATAAATACATTTCATGTAAAAGTATGATTGCAAACATTCATCCTTTCAAACTTATAATGTTTGAAATGTTTGTGATATCTTAAAGCATGAAAACACACTACTTTGCATCTACATACGCTTATTTAAATTAAGTTTTTAAGACTTAAAAAAAGAAGTTTGTCTTCTATTTAGTCCCGCGCACGTTTGGTTAACGCGAGAACGCGTACTATCAGATATTCCAGTTCTTCACGTGAAACCCTTAATCTGCTTTCGATTTCTCTGATCCTAGCGTCGTTGGAAGTAATGTGCCTTTCTGCAACCGTAGGAGAATGTCCTCTCCAAAAAAGGGCTCTTAGAGTTTCATAGCGCTGGCTTTTTTTATTTTGTAATGACTCTATTTCATCTCGAATCAAGAGAAGTCTTGTCCATTTCACCTCGCAAACCATAAACGTCTATGAGTGTGTTATGGTCAATCACATGAGCATCCAACCCTCTTTCAATCATCTTACAAACCACACATTGTGCTTTTTACCATTCACTTTGCTCTACAAGTTTCTAACTTGGTCTCATTTAAATAAATTGCAGACCAAAGAATTAAGGAAGTGTACGTAGCACCATCAGAATAAATCCTCCTACTCGTCATTTCAAAGAAGAGGTTTAAAACCTGAGCGAACTGCCTGTCTTTGCAAAGGCAATCAACTATGGTGTTGTAGGTAACTAAATTAGCCCTACAAGTAGAGATGTTTTCCATTTTCCGAAGAAGCTGAACAGTGAAGCAAGTGTTCCCTCGCTTGCAAAACCCGTTAACCATGGTGTCACAAGTAATCGCATCAAGACAACGACAAACATAATCCATCATTTTTCAAAAAGCCTAGCAAAACAACTAAAACAAATGATAGAAATGAGTTCTAATCGAAGAAAAATAAAAGTTGACAGATGAATTACAATTCGCTAACTACGATTAGAAAATGAATAATTGTTGTACAAACAACTTAGGTAAGCTTAGCACAAACAGTCCAAAGATGAAAATTAATGCAATTTGATATACCATTCATGATTAAACAATTCATGGTCATCTTACATATACTAAATTAAGGTATAGTAAAAAGTGTTTTACATGCTTATTAGTAGGTGATAGTGAATTTATGCCAAAGTATAATCAACTTCAATCTATAATAAAATGGCATACAAGTCAGGCTCTAAGGCAGATCTGAACAGGTCATTAACAAGATTATCTAGTTCATGAGATTGGGTTGTTCTGGAATTAGTTCTTGAAGACAAAAGAAAAATGAAAGAAAGTGAAATTGCTAGAAGAGAAACAAACCATACCTTAATCTGTAGGAGTAGAAGCAAATTCGATATTGGAAAGAGATTCAGCAGAAACACACCTCAACTCTCATCTCGAGCTATCTCCATCAATGCGGCTCTGTGTGTACCTTCTGAGGCTTCGCATTTACTTTGCAGAACCGAACCACGCCGTTTCATCAATGGCTTGGATGTGTGGTCCGACCTGGCTGTGGCCAACCTGCTATAGCAGGTTAATAGAGGAAAAATTAAAACTTTAAAAGTCAAATGAGACAAAAACAAATTGACTCATAAATGAAATTATCGATATGATTTTGTTGGATTTGAATTGTTTTTAGGTACTGTTCAAATTTTTCCTGAATAGTACTTTTAATAAAAAAAAATTGATAAGTATATTTGACACGTCAGAAAGGGAGAAAATTACAAAATCTCAAGTTGTGAAAAGTATTTATTATGTTTAGATAAAATTTATAAAATAATAGATAAAGAGTCAGAAATATTAAATAATTATTGAATTTAGAACTTATTTAAAAATGAGAGACAAATATGATTTGTTTTAAACTCAAATGACATGAGTTAAGTTTTTTTGAAAAACTAAAGACATTATGAATATTTGATATAAAAAAATTAAGAGTATAAAAGTCGAATGATTTTCTCACTATTTGAGACATTTCTTGTGGAATTTTAAATTTTTATGTATGTGGGAAGATTATTCAATTTAAGAATGTACTTTTTTATTCATTTTTTTTTTTTTTGACTATTTTTCTAAAGTAAGATTTTAGTTTGGCTCATAACTTGTTCAAATCATCTTAATTTTTCTTTATTAAAAAAAGAGTTCACAGACAATACCTTGGAGTTTGTTTTGTAACACTTTTAAGTTCCAAAAGCCGTCCTTTCCACTTGACCTTGCATGGAGGCTTAGATTGTTATATATTTATATGGTTTATAAAGACAAGAGTAGGACAAAAATATACCTTAATGTGTGCAGGCCAGCCAAGTTTGACAAAAACTAAGATATCTATTGTTTGTTCTCTTACCTAGTTTTACCAAGTTGCACTTCTATTTTGTAAAATGAGAGGGTAATCGAGTAGCTCATCAGTTAGGTAGATCATTTGTTAGTATTGTGGGGGTTAGTGATTGAGTTGGGTCTCATTGCCAACTAATCTCTAATCTTGTAGCTTCAGATTTAATGCATTAATAATATGAGCTACATTCCTCGTAAAAAAAAATTTAGTAAAATATGACAACTTGGTTTACATTTTTAAAATTGATAATATTAGAATTCATTCAAAGATGAGGAAGAGAACAATTTATTTATTTATTTATCTTATTGTCTCTATACAAATTTATTACTTTTCACGGTATTGTCAACTGTTAAGAGATGATCTCAATAATTAGTCTCTTGTTGTTGATGTAGGCTCAAAATCTGTGATCAAACAAAACTGATCTAATTATACTTTTTGAGTTTGATTTGCATAAATTAATATTAGATTGAATCAAACAAATTTGTTATGCCTCACATCTTTTACATGTGAAACTTGAAATTTGATTTGAAACGTCATTTTAAAATCCGAACCAAAACTCAAATCAACTATGATTATAATAGTTGGAACTGGAAAGTAATAACTAAGGTTATTTTATGTTTAGAATATAAAATCATAATTTCATAATTGGAACAACAAACATACTCAATGTTATGACTCTGTCATTTCCCTGACCCTTTATATTTTCCTTTCCTTCCTATCCATAGCTCTTCCTAACCTCTAGCAATAATGGAGCAACTCAATCTCTTTGTCCCTATCTTCCTTGTTCTTGCACCACTTCTCTTTCTCATCTTCAAGCAATTCACATCTTCAAGAACCACAAAAGCTTTACCACCAGGCCCAAGACCATGGCCAATCCTTGGAAACCTTCTCCAAATAGGAACAAAACCTCATATCTCACTTACCCATTTTGCTCAGCTTCATGGACCATTGATTTCACTCAAGCTTGGCACTCAGCTTCTTGTGGTTGGATCTTCCTCAGCTGCTGCAGCTGAGATTCTCAAGACCCATGATGCTCTTCTCTCAGCTAGGTCTCCACCTGAAGTTGTGACCAATCTTGAAGGCCTAGACTTCAAGCTCTTGTCTCTTGTTTGGGCAGATTGCAATGATCGTTGGAGATTATTGCGCGGTTTGTGCAAAACTGAGCTGTTCTCTGGAAAAGCTTTGGAGACAACAGCTATGATCAGAGAGAAGAAAGTGAAAGAAATGGTGGAATTCTTGGGAACCAAACAAGGCCAAGTGGTGAAGATTGCTCAGGTTGTGTCTGTGACTGTTTACAATTCAGTGACCAATCTGCTTTTTTCCAAGGATTTTTGCCATTATGGAGATGATGGGCCTGGAAAGTTGAAGGAGGTCTTGTCAGTGGCAGAGCAACATGTGGGATATGTGGGAAATATAGCTGAGTTTTACCCTATTTTTGCAAGATTTGATCTTCAAGGTCTAAAGAAGAAAGGGTTGGTGCTTGCAAGACAATTGTATGCTGTTTGGGAAGATGTTATCAAGGAAAGAAGAGAAAATCCAAAACTTCACTCTCAAGAACAACATGACTTATTGGATGTTCTGATTGCAAAAGGGTTTGGAGATGAGAAGATCAACTACGTGATTCCTGTATGCTAAAAAAAAACTTGTCCCAACTCTGTTTTTGGTTATATTTCATTGCTTAATTTGGGTTAGGCAATCGTAAGAGGACGGACCAGTGCACGAGACTCTTACTAATTACTATACATAGTTGAGTTTGTGAATGGTCATTACTCGTTACTATAGGCTCTAACTACTATGGGAATAGTCATTTTTGTGCACCAGTGCACGGGGCTCTATCATTGTAGAAATGATTTTTGTCGTCTTACCCTTGTTCGCAAAAAAAAATCTAGTGCACGAGGCTCCTACACGTAGGGTCGCCATGGTAGGCTTCCACTATTGTGAGAAAAGTCGTTTTTTGTGCACGAGCCGTACACGTACTTTCGAAGAGAACTCAGTGCACAAGCTTTTCACCATTGTAGTAATGATTTTTGTATCCAGTCTTACTCCTCTTTTCGCGAAAAGTCCAACGCACGAGGTCCACCAATGGAGTTTGAGAAGTCTTTTTAAACTGCTATTTTACTTTTATTTTTGCTGAGAGAGTGCTTTTGCTTACTCAATACCTAACTCATTTGGGTTATGCAACTACACATGTTATAATGTGCATTCATGTTCTTCGGCAGGAAATTTTGTCTGCAGGCACAGACACTACAACAACAACAGTTGAGTGGGCAATGACAGAGCTAATGAAGAACAAAGAAGCTATGAGAAAACTTGGTGAAGAGCTCAAAAGAGAAATCAAGAAAGACTCCATCAAAGAATCTGATCTTCCTCGACTTCCGTATTTGCTTGCTTGTGCTATGGAAACTCTTCGACTACACGCGCCAGTGCCATTTCTTCTTCCACACAGGGCACTCGAGACATGCCAAGTTATGGGCTACACAATTCCAAAAGACACGCGAGTGCTTGTGAATGTATACGCAATTGGGCGCGACCCTGCAGCTTGGGAGGATCCATTGTCCTTCAAGCCGGAAAGGTTTCTCGACTCCAAGATTAATTTTCAAGGACTGGATTTTGAGTACATACCATTCGGTTCAGGAAGGAGGATGTGCCCTGGACAGTCTTTGGGTATTAAGCAAGTTCTCTTGTTTTTGGCTCACTTGGTGCATTGTTTTGATTGGTGTCTTCCAAATAATGAGGATCCTACACACCTTGGCATGAGTGAAGAGCTTTTCTTGACATTGCACAAGAAACAACCTTTGTGTCTGATTCCTAAGAAGAAAGTGTTGTAATGTAATGGTTGTGTATTTGTTCTTGTTATTTGGTGATTTGTATCATTAATGTTTGTCTAGTACTTGTATTAAAAACACTTGAGTTTCTCTGCCAAAAAAAAAAATACAACACAAAAGGTTGAAGACTAGTAGAGTCTAATATAAAAGTTCCAATTTCATTAACACCAATTATTGTCTTACATAAGAAGTATTTTTACATTTTAGACAACCATACAATTTTCAAGCTTCCTTATAACAAATACCTTATGAATTATATACTTATGAATTATATACTTCAACCGTGTAAAACCTTGTATAAATGACCTTACGCCAATGCAATACAGTACTAGTCCCCTAGAGCTTATTTCTCGCCACAAAGTTATCGAAGATGTAAACTTCATCGTATCCCTTCCTGCAAAGTCAAAGCATGATACAATCGAATCAGAAAATTACGTGCTAACCAGATATTAACACAAACTTCAGCTTAGGCTTTTTAACTTACCCAGCCTTCCCACAGTAGGTGGGACTGTAGTTGTAAATGAGATTGTCTAGCACTTTCTGAGCAGCAGGCCTGTTTGCTGACTTCCTCGCTTCACTGCACCATAATCGTGAGGTTGATGTCATGTTATTGTTTCATTTGCATTTTTCTTTATAGGGGTAATTATGTGTATTACCCAACTATGATTTCCGAAACATATGATTACACTTTTTTATTTCCACAACATCTGCACGACAAACGTCTCCACTCTTTCTGTAAATGGTCAGTTTTAACAGAGAAATTCATTTGCTTTCATCATGTGCTTTGCATGTGGCATTCTATGATGTAAGAAATATCACATCTTAATCTAAAATGTTGTAAAGCTAGAAGTTGGAAAGGTGGAAGAGGATGAAGTGAAATGGGAAATAGCTAGGTTAGGATTCTTTTGACATTGCAAGGGTATTTAGGGAATTTAGGAATAAGAGAGTCCCATGTGCAAAGCATATAATGAGAATATGAGATAATGAACTACTCCATTAAAATTGATGATTTCCAGACAGAGTAAACATATGGATTGTACATGTTATGGAAATCAAAAAGTGTAGTTAGGAATTGCATATATTACCCCTTCTTTTTACATGCAAAGCCAGTATCATTTTCCACATCGCATGCTAAACCAAATTTTGGGAATTGCGTATATAGCTAGATGGTACGGGTCTAAAACAACAGTATGTAAAAACTGTAGTCCCAACCAATGGTCCGATGACAAACTGCATTCAATGGGTGTGAACTGGAGAGAAGTATTTGGCAAAAACTGAGCATACCCTTTTCACTTCCCAGGATCTAACATCTCTAGTCTCTACTACTCGAGCATAAGCAATCAACACCATCTAGTGATTAACTTTCAACGTATTATCTGAAGTGATTACCTGACAAAGAAGTTTGCAACATGTTGGGTCACTTGGATGGCTTCATCTGAATGTGGAATCCTTCGCGAGCCCCATTCAAAAGCATTTTTCTACAAAATAATTAGTTAGGTTTTTACTTCTGCCATTAGGATGAGGAATGATATTGACTAGATCCCGTAAAGAGGAAAAAATAAGAATCTATATTTCAAGTCGAGCACAGACATAAAATATCATATAATGAAGAAATGCATGAAGCCAAGTCACAAGTGTAAAATTGCCAGTATTAATAGAGCTGGCATTTCATCTATATAAAAATCTGATTTGAACTCTAGATGATTATAATCATGCATGTGTGTAACGTGTCTTTCTAATAGAAATAAGCTAGTAGCACTCAAGTTGGTTTTGCTAATGGAAAAGAAAGAAGCGGCATCGGGCACATACTTTGAGAAATTTATAGTGAAGATATTTAGAACATAAGCGAATCAGTAAGAATTGGCAAAGTACACTGCGAATTTCAACCATGTTACCAAACATGTCCAACAGGAAAACATGACTTATATATGGATGATAATGAGGCAACAAGAAAATCAAAATGAACTTGAGAAATAGGCATGATAGGTTGCAATCACATTTAAGCAAATACCTCTGGATGCCATTGGAAACCAGTCACAGGATAGCTGCGTGCTTGTACCGTCGAGACATAGTCCTGGTTGCAAATGGTTCTATAGTTTTAGGACTCTTTCAGTAATACAAAATATAGTTTCTTTGAGGAAATTGAATGGTTTCATTTAGTACCTTGTTGTCTTCATCTGAGCTAGTTGTCAAGATCTTGAAGAAATTACATAGTTTCGGATTATTTTCAAAGCACCCAGGAGAGATACCATACTGTTGCAGCAAATGAATTAGATCAACAATTTCTTGCCTTAAGCAAAAGTATGATCACTACGATTAAGACATCACACAAAGTAGAACATAGCTGAAAAGACACAAAATGAGGAAATGAAAATGTAACTTCCTCTCACATTACAGTTGGAAAATGGTTGCTATGAACAAGAACAGAACCATATAAGCATACACCCAAAACACATATTCATAGACTCAGATGAAAGAGAGGTTGAAAAGAACAAGAGCTAAAGCAGAAAACAGATAAATGACTTATGATCACGTCAGCTACAATCCATGGCATAGTTTAAAGGAAGAAAAGGACAAATTTAGCCAACACTAAACCACGAACTTTGGACCAAGGCTTTTCTTAATTGCCTTTAATTTCAGAGTAATAAGAAATCAATGATGAAATCAAGAGTGGTTGAACAAGCAGACAATGATTTTGTGATTCCTTGACATAACAATAGTCACAGATTTGGACACGAGCACGAGATTTGTCCTTTTCAAAAATAACGTAGGACACGACGAGACACGTCAAAATTTTAATTTAACATATATTCGACATGTAATAACTTATATACATTAGAGTTTCTAATTATATTAGAAAACATGTCAATCAAGGGTGGTTGAACAAGCACACAATGATTTTGTGATTCCTTGACATGACAATAGTCACAGATTTGGACACGAGCACGAGATTTGTCCTTTTCAAAAATAACGTAGGACACGATGAGGCACGTCAAAATTTTAATTTAATATATATTCGACATGTAATTACTTATATACATTAGAGTTTCTAATTATATTAGAAAACATGTCAATAGATCACTGACTCTCGCACCCTAATGCTTGATTATATACATTAACACAAACACTTTCAAAGTGCTTCACTGTCACTTGGAATTTATCAATCATCGGTTGTTACAGTATTTTTAATTTATAATATAATAGAATAGAACATTAGAACACGTATGCAGTATATCCCCATCTCTCCACAAGACAAGCTGTATCTTATTATTTGTCTGAGCTTCCAATTAAAGACAAATATCCTAGATGAACTGAAGGTTTGCCAAGGCCACGATCAAATTGAATGAGAAACACAGTTAACATGACAATAAAGTTAGGATGTTATGCCATCAATTCATAAGCTAAAAAAGCAAATCCACATCATTATACATGCCTAGCGAGCCAAGCTAAGTTATCAATTTGATTTACATCTTAAAATGTAAACTAGAAGAGTCATTAACCATTTATAACTCACCATATGGTTCTGCATGACAAGACAATCTGTACTCAGCTTTCTAAGCAAATCCGGAGGAAATCTGCAGACGAATACAAATATTAACTTGTAACTATCAATAGAAAGTTTGAAGTTGGACAAAAAAATACTTTTTGTTTCTACGTGAGGCAATATAATTAAAGTGTTCAACATATCCGGAAACAATAAAACATTGCTTTAAAAAACAAGAGTATTAGACATATTCAAATTTAACGCATCTAATTTTCTGAGAATTTTGTCTATAAGAAGTTACATACCTCTGAAACACGGTTCCTTCAACCTGTGTATTTTCCATGAATTGGAGAGTAGATGCCATATCCGACGCATGAAATGATTCAAGAATGTTTCTATCCTGTTGTAAAGAGAGACAAAACGCCGTAGATGTAAATCAAAACAATTAAGTGGGGAAAAGATTTTATCGATACAGATATATGACCTAAAATCAGCATGACTAAGGTAACTTCAACTAAAAGGGCCTAATTAACAATAAAAACAATAAGCAAAGAAAGCAAAGATTGACCATGAACTCCAAACAGTTTTTTTAATCTTGACTTGCATGCTGAAAAGATTGATATAATGATATGTATACAGTCACATGCAGCATATGTGTATACTGTACACAAAACCATTGCATGAACAAGACATCACATGTTGATCTCCAGTCAAAATGAATTACTTTTAAGTACCATTAAGTAGATGCAAAATTACTACTTTGATCAACAAAAGTGGGTTTTAGAAAAATGGCATAAAAAAAGCAAGATGACATAAACAAAGATAAGATTGAAGACTAAGGCAATAACAGATGGAATTGTGGTTATTACACATTACCTCACTGACGATCATTGTTATGAGTTCAAAACCTAAACAAATTGCATATAATGGGAAGTGCTCTTCTGCATCGTTCTTCTCCAAAACTTTCTGCACGAGATAAGAACATCTTATAGTCTAGAAGAGGGAACGCGCAGGATATTAATATACCATACTTTTTTATTCTGATATCTTCATAGTGCATAATTTGGATGAAATGATTCCCAATATCATGAAAGAGCCTTGAAAAATAGCACGTCATACATATCAATAGCAATTTGGGTCTAGTTATTTCTTAACCACGCACCACAGAGAATTCAACATATGCAGCCGGGATCTTGGGGTACAGCATGCTAGCCAAGAGGCGGCTGCTTAGCATGCTAGCTAAGAGGCGGCTGCTTTACTAAATGTGTATACCATAATACATTTACTCAATCAATGAAATTTTAATTATCACACCATCTAATGCTTACGAACTCAAATATTCTGACTATTACATAGTACAAAATACTAGTACTACTCCATGCATAGATAAACACTTTTCTAACAGTCAAAGAAGACAAGCTAGTACCTTGAGGATTGCCTTAGCAGTCTCATAATATAAACCACTTTTAGCCCATCCTCCAGTGAAGAGAACTCCATTGACCAGATTAAGCTTCTGTAAATAAAATATCATATTATTTCCAGAGCCAAGTTAGCGTGAGTAACATAAATAGGTAAGTAAGCATTAACTTGCTCTCACAGCTCAGCAAATGAAACAGAAGATTTAATTCCAAATAGAACATCAAGGATCCATAGAACCTACAGTGTTTCAAAAAAATTATGCAGCGAAGGAAGTTATTTCGCTGACAAGCAAAAACGGTGGCAATGTATACTGAAATAAAACAAATCAAAAATGGAATGCAACTTTTGAGAGCATATAAAATCAGAATGCAATGTCAGTCTGATATACCCCAAACTACACTTAATCATTAACTCATGGTGGCTACTTCATAGAGATTGCAAGAACATAACAAAACGAATTTTAAGTAATTAACTATCTAGTATATACTCATTTACAAATTACATAACTGAACTTACACTCATATTTTCTAGTGCAAACAATAATTCTTCTTCATAACTAAGCTTGTTTATGTATGAAATTTTGTAAACTCAAGTTTTGAAGTTACAATTTCACATTTTTTATTATCAAATCATCACAAGTTCATAGTACACTTCTCAACCCAAGAAACTTCAGTTTCTCTACAAATACCAACTTTCTTGGTAAATAAACATAACAGAATCCAAGCAAAGATTTTCAAACCTAAATCAATCTTAAAAGTTTCAAGTTCACTTCTTTTTTTCATCAAATCATCACATGTTTAGTCCGCTTCTCAACCCAAGTAGCATCCATTTCTCTGCAAATCCCAACTTTCTGGGAAACCAAATACCTCCAAAATTCCAGAAGAAGAAAAAAAAAATCAAAATTTTCAAGCGAAAATCAATTCACCTCGAGAAGAACCTCCCTTGGCTCATTGTAAATAAGAGGAATGACTCGAGCTCCCGCCGATTCCACAAACTTCACGTACGATGCAGCAATATACGACGTATTGTTCCCTTTATTCAGCCTCCCGGAGGCTCCATCTCCGGGATGGCTGAGAATTCCGATCACCGGCCGGTAATTCAGCTCAGGATCCAGCGCGGGACAGCGAGGGATCGAAAAGGTCGGAAAATCAGCTCCCAATTGACCCGGAAGCAGAATCGAGGACTGAGCCTTGGCCACAGTCATGTCCTTGGAGAAGGAGATCAGTAGAGGAATCCACAAATAGTTCCATATATCCGCGTACCTAAAAGAGGAAGAGGATGAAGCGACGTCGTTAGGCATATCGGAGGAGGAGGCTGCTGTGGCGGAGCTAGATAGGAATTGGGTGTGCGTTTTTTGGGGCGCCGGAGAGAAGAGAAGAGCGGAGAGCGCGATTCAGGCGGCGGAGACTTGACATGGAAGGTGGGTTTGGTGGCGTCGACGGCGATAAGAGAGGATGAGCTACCAGCTTAATCTTATTTGCTTGTTTGGTAACAACAGTGACTTGAAGCCATTGACACAAAGTCACTTGTTTGATAAACAATAAAAATCATCGCTTTTAGGCTTTTAGCATCAACTCATTTTATTTTAGCTCCTTAGAGTCGGGTAGTCTGAGAAGTCAAGAAATAGCTCCCAGAGAGAAGAAGGAGCGAGAATTTGTGTGAAAAACTCATATTGCGCTTTATCGTCTCAAACTCAAACTTTTTCGACAATCAACTAGAGGACTCTCTCGGAAAACAAGTGTTGCAGATTTGAAGTTATAATATTCTTAATTTTGGTAGACATGGTTTAGAGTATATTGTTGTGCATTGACACTTGATCATATAACAGAAAGTCGACTTGATTATCTTTAAAGTCGGCCTGACGACCTGACTTTCACTAATTTCATGTAAAAAAAGTTCATATTATAAGAGCAAAAGTTCATATACTTTTTTTCTCTTTGTACAGACTTGATCAAGAAATTTGCAAATGGTCCAACAAACCAGAATCACCAAGCTTGAAAGACTGAAAATAATTTCCACGAATCTTGAAATGGACCCTCACAACTGGTATGTGCTCAAGTTTCCAATAATCTTCACCTCCCTCCGGCAAGATCCTCAGCACAAACTCTCTCGGCATTTCTCTAATCGCCAACTTTTCAAGGTTCCTCAAAAAGATGATGTCATGAGGCAACTCCTTCATATTTGGAGGACCAATCACTAGCTTTCTCAGCAGAGGCAATGCTCCATTTTCTATAGTCAGTGTCCTCAGTTTCTCCAATCTCTTGAGCGTCAACACTTGAAGTTTCTGAAACCAACCTTCCTCGATGTGCAATCTCTCGCCAAGATACGCCTCGTAGGACACGTCAAGATGCATCAGATTAGGCAAAGCTTGGAGGGCTTTTAGCGGATCTTCCATTAGTCGCGACAAAAACAAGCGTATCGTGACAATGTTTTGAAGTGTACGAGGATTTGTCGAGAAAGGTGGCTTCTTCAAACGACCCCTGAAGCACAAGTTCCACAAAAAAGGAGGCGGGATTTGGATGGACTCAAAGTCAAGAAGCTCGAATTGATCGTTCTTCAAGTTCAAGTCTATAGATTTGAGGTTGTTCATGTTCTTGATCGCGTTGCACAACGTTGTCCCCATTTTCGCTGTCACATTAGTGAGATCAAAGACTCTCAGTTGTGTCAGCTTCATTAGCTCTTCAATCCAATCCTCCGAAGCTTCCACGCCTGCGAGCGTTTGCAAATCTTGGAGTTCACCAATTCCTTTGTGTATCTTCACTCCTCGTCTTGAATCCAAACCATAGTCAATCTCAGAATCAAACCGTCCACATAGAAGATGTCGCAGCTTACGCAGCCTATAGATTTCCATTGGAAGCTCTTGCACTTGTGTATTAGCCAAATCCAAAGTCTCAAGATTAAGAAGCTTGCCAATTGACTTGGGAAGATTCTTGATTTCCCTGCTATTCACACACAAGTACCTCAAATGCAACAAGTTACCAATATTTTCGGGCAAGTAACTGACATAAGGACAATCTTCCAAGTCCAAGACTTTCAAGAGTGTGAAACTTTCAAATAATGTATCCATAAGGGCCTTATCCAATTCATGGTTAGTACTAAAAACGAAAAACGAGCGAACTGCAACGCGTTCTTTCTTCAAAATATTGCCAATGTTGTTGTGCACGGATAGGCGCCGAACTTCCCTATTCAAACTTGGGTAGCTCTCCTTCTCCGCGTCTAGAACTTGACAATAACTCAACTTGCCAATCAAGTGGGAAATTGTTTCTCGCATTAGATCGTGAACTTTACAACATTTCTTGACCCCGCTGAATCCCCAATACGATTGAATCATGTTTCTTTGGCTCAGCTCTGCGATGTAACCTTCTGCAACTTCTTCCAACGTTCTCCCTTGTTTCGCTTTCACGAAACCCTCAGAAATCCATAGGCGGATCATTCTTGAAACGATAATAGAGTAGTCCTCGGGAAAGACGCCAAAGTACAAGAAGCAACATTTGAGGTAATAAGGTAGATCGCGATAACTCAGAGAGAGAATCATCGTAATGCTCGTTAAATGAGGATTGGATTCTAACTCGGAATGAAGCATGTCATGCAACTTTTGCCATTCTTGTAGACTCTTGTCTTTGGTAGACAAAAGACCACCAATGACCACAATTGCAAGTGGCAAGCCTCCACACTTTTGCACTATATTAGCAGACAAGTTTTCTAACATTTTGGGGCAATTGTACTGCTCAGAGTCAAATTGAAAAGCTGTTTTGCAAAAGAGTTTCCAAGCAAAACTTGGAGGCAATAATTGCAACTCGTGGACATGCACGAGCGAAGATTTCTTGCAAAAGTTTGCCACATCTTTGTTTCGAGTTGTGATTAATATTCTACTACCAACATTATCATCAGGAAAGGCATGCTCGAATTCACCCCAAAAGTTAACATTCCAAATATCATCAAACACAATCAAATACCTCTTCCCTTGGAGAGATCTTCTGATTTTGCTGACCATCTGAACCTCCTCTGATATGCCAACCGCATGATCTTCCAGAGAAGACTCTTGCGCCGCGCAAAAATGCCTCGCCAAGTACTTGAAAATCTCCTCCTTCTTGTAGGATTGAGAGACTGTGATCCACGCGCAGCAAAGAAAGTGCTCTTTGGTTATTGAGCTCTCATAAACAACCTTCGCGAGAGTGGTCTTCCCGAGTCCTCCCATGCCTTCTACAGCAATCACCTTGCGCTTTCTTGGCTCGCCCACCAACAAGCCTATCAGTTCGCGCTTCACATCTTCAATCCCCACGACATCAGTATCCGAAATGAAATGAGAAGCGACTCTTGGATCAAACCATGGAGTACTGGCTCGAGATCTTGATGACTCCGAGGAACTGATCAACCTGTATCTGTCACTCCTGTTCTTGATTTCAACCAGACTTGCTTTGATTTCTTCTATCTCAGCGCCTATCTCGTGGCGCGGCCTGAAGTTCTTGACAAACCTGTTGATTTTCTTGATGGATTTGCTGAATAGGCCGTGAAGAGGATCAGATGCTCCTCCATGTGGAGTGACACAAAGCGTGTACTCGTCGACGACATCTTCTATTCTGTAAGCGACTTGTCTCACTTGTTTGACCCAAGTTTCGACTCCATAGTTGATGTGCTGATCCTCTGTCTTCTCTGCTCTTTCGTCTGCGTCTCTTAAGAAGATCTGGATGCTCTCGAGCTCGTCTTTGATGTCACTAACTTTCCTGTGGAGATTGCTTCCGACTCGCAGCCATTCAATCACACCTTCCGCGAGCATCAAAGTCAGCTTGTTAACGACTAAGGACACTACAGCTTCTGCCATTTCGCGGTTGATTTTCTTGTTCTTCTTGCTCTCAGTATATTGTGTTTATGAGAGGCTCTTGTGACAGATAAAGAAGATACGTTAGCAATGGTGGAGCTGATTGGTTGGTTGAGAATGGCCGGCTAGTCCAAAAAAAGGTCAATTATAAAATTGCTTTTGACATAGGTGTTGAGATTTTACCCCCCCTGCCCACTATCAGTCGTCTCACAATATTACTCGTGTATCACACAACTAAGACAAGCTAAAGAAAAACGCAGCGGAAATATAAAATACAAGATGAACACAATATTTAACGTGGTTTGGCAAATTGCTTACGTCCACACGACAGAGCTAGTAGTTGTGATATTACTAGAAGAGAAAGTTAAACCAAACTGTATATGAAGAAAAATATACTCAATTTTTCTCCCCCTCACACAAAGACTCAGTACACCCAAATTCTCAACTTACACTAACTACTATCAGCATTACACTTCTTTGTAATACTTACTGCTCTCTATGAGCTCTCAAAACTCTGTCTTGTTTCTGAAGCAAACACCTCCTCTATTTATAGGAGAGTTTGGGCAACAACTATTAAATGCATCAACTGTTGAATTTGCTGCCATTGTTGAATGCAGCTACAATTGTTGAATACAGCCGGACAAAATCTCACAATTTATGAGATGTTCTTATTTTGGTTGGGACCCATTTATTATGCCAACGTCTCATACAACATCGTGCATTTGAACATGCCCTGCCTCCTTGCTGTTTAACAATAGAAACAATCTTCTTAATTTGCACATCAACGCATGGACTCGATCTATTTCTTGCACCTATATCAGCAAATTGAATCTCGTCCCAAACATCATCCAATACAAGTAGGAATTTCTTGCTTCTGACTATTCTGGCATGTAGCTGTGCTGCTCTTCCCTCTTTGCTTTGCTGATCAGCAATTACATCCCGCATCTTCTTCGAATCAAGTGTTTGAGATACGACCACCATGGCAACTTCATCAAAAAGCTTTGCTTCTTTCACTTTATTCACAATCTTATTCACCATGGTTGTCTTCCCCACTCCTCCAGCACTGCAAATACGGATCATGTTGACACTATCATCTCTGATTGCCTCCAAGACCTATTACGATCACTCTGGACTCAAAATCCTGAAAAGCTTGAACCGCCAGCACGAGCTGAACAACAACTGGCGTCTTCTTGATTCCTTTCCTACCGATAGAATAGCGCGACTTCAAGTCAGGGCACCACCTATTCAGACACCTCCCATTCCACACTCTACCAACTTCAGCATCAAGAAATTGCCCAATCTCTTCTGGTGACACTGCATATTCTACAATTAGCCGTGTCGCGTGCTTGCTCCAATTTGCAAATTCTCCAATTTTTCCCCAACAACAGTTACCAAAATTTCCATTTTTCTTTCCTAATCAACTTTCCTTCTTCTTTTCACTATAGATATAATCAAACATGAACGAAAATCAAGGAGTCATGTTAGCTACCTAATTAAGCAGCAATAAGGAAAAGCAAACATGAATGAAAATCAAGAACATTAGACTGTTTAAGCTTATCTGCTTTACATATTTCCTAATTATGATAAACTTATCTCACACAGAATGGATAGAAAATGCATAATATTTACATAAATACTATATAGAGAGAGAGAGAGAGAATCATTAACGAAGCTAGCTTGAAGATGATCTGCAACGTAAATGTAAACGAAGGATCAAATAAACATACCTCGGACTATTAAGGAAAGAAACACAGTTACGCCGATCATACGAGGTAAAAAATAGATAGCTTTCTATCCAGAAGCCTTCAAGAACTAGATCTATATGTGCTGTTTGTCTGCAATTAGCAAGTCGGCCCTAATGCTAGTTCAGTCTCCTCCACTGGTAATTAATTACTGTATATCCATGGATTTTTCACGTGTGTACCTGAACTATACACTTTATTCCGCTTGGGTCCATGAACTTTGTTTTGTTCTGACGCCGTCCTTGTACTATCCTTGTTCCGCTAAAGTTCTTACCGTTAATTTTACGACAGAATCCGTTAACTATGCTGATATGACACATTTTTGAAAAAAAAAATTTTATGTGCCACGTCAGCATAGTTAACGGATTCAGTCACTAAAATTAACGGTAGGAACTTTGGCTTAACAAAGTAGATAGTACAGAAACGGCGCTTGAACAAACAACGTTCAAGAATCCACGCTGAATAAAGTGAATAATTTAGGGATCCACGCGAAGTTTAATCCTCTATCCATTCCAAATAGCACTTGCTCTGTTTTTAAGGAACTATTAATTAACTATTCAAAAATTATCAGATTTCCTGTTTTAAGAAGGTTTTCTAAAAAAATCAGCTATGTACGTCTTGTTTTAATTTATACGTCCAAATCTGATTTCGTTGAATATGTTAAGTTAGTTGATGTATTCAACATTTCATTAACGAAAGATTCAACTTCAAAAATAAAAAAAGTTTCCTAAAATATTATCAGATTTCGTGTCGTGTCCTGCGCCTTATTTATTTATATTCAGAAAAGAGGCTATGGAGAGTAGAATCCAAAGAGAACTAAAGAGCTCTGGTTGTTTGTTTCTGAATCCAAAAAAGCAATCTTTTTCTCATTCCTCTCGCAATGGCGGTGGTGCCGTTTTCACAGACACTGAAAAGAGGAAGATTTACGGAAGACACTGTAGGTTCGTCAAGACATTCTCCGATTCACCATCTGACGAGCGAGTTACTGGTGGAGATCCTCCACCGCCTCCCCTGCGCCAAATCCGCGGTTCAGTGCAAGACGTCTGCAAGCGCTGGCTCACTCTCATCGACTCCGATCCTCTTTTCATCAACACCTTCATACGGAGGCGCCGCCAGGAGGACGCCGTCGAGACCCGGCTTCCGTTCGGCTTCTACGCACAATACGCGAACTCATCTCTAACTCCAATGAAGGGAGTCCGCAAATTTGGTTCGAACCAGCGAGCGGCGTTCAAGGCAAGAGGCTTCTCGTTCTCGCTGAGCTTCCTTCCTTGCGAAGATCCGGATCGGATCTGGATTCTAGCGACCTACAACGATTTGCTACTTTGTTGCCCCAATATGTACGATCACAGCGTCTACTACTTGTGCAATCCGGTGACGAAGCTCTTGCTCGCTCTCCCGCCGCCCCCTTGTCACGAAACGGCTAGGGTTTCAGACATCAAGGGACGGATTCGAGTTGGTTTGGTCTGCGAACCGTACGATAATGGTGCGGCCATAAACCGTGAATTTAGCTTCAAATTGGTCTGTATTCCTCCAGTAGTTAGAAAGAACAATTGCGAGGTGTAGATCTTCTCGTCGGAGACGAGCGAATGGAGCAAGTTCGTTATGCGGTTGCGGTTGCCGCCACAGAGCAACGATGCGACACTTATCTTCAACAGTGTTGCATACAATGGTATGGTTCATTATATGGATGGAATTAAGGGCTACATAATTGGATTTAGTCCTCGAGGTTCCGGTGATGGCAATGCCATCCATTGCCATTGCATTCATCGGCCCTCGGATGCTCCCCAAGGTATAATGGAATGTTTTGGAGTGTGTCGGGGGCGTTTGCGGGTGTGTTTGATGCAACACTCTCATGCTCCCGGATTTGGTGTTTGGGAACTCAAGGACTATAGTAGTGGTGAGTGGACATTGTTGCATAAGCTATGTTTTAATCGATTCAGGTCGAAAAGTTCTCTAATTCGCAAGTATGTGAGTCGCAATGACGCGGGAATTCGCATAAGTGTCCTAACTTTCGACCTATACGATGAGGATGTCATGTATTTCCGAAGTCGGGGACCGCATTGTCTCTTGCAACATGCGGACAAGAAGACTGAAAGTAGCTGGTAAGCTATCTTACGAGACACGTCAACGTAACGGCGTATTTCCGGTTGTGCTTCCTTGGTGGCCAACACCTCTTCCTAAACTCCCCGACAAGCGGAGCCAGGTTTTGAAAGACGGGTAGGCAAAAAATTTAGACAATATTAGTTATAATTGGAGATTGTCGCATCATTTTAATTACTCAAATTTTGGCGGAAAACTGTAGGATTGAGTGCAATAATTGTTTACATCGATAGAGGCATTGTGTATATTTATTTCACATTCATAGGTTATTTATTAGAGTATAGGAGTGGTAGGGTATACAGTTGCTTACTACAATATGTGTGATGTTGTATTTCTAGGTTTTCTTTGTCATGAAGTACACTTTTAGTTATCGATATTTGCTCTTTTGAGTTAATTGTTCAATAATTCGTTGTTAATTCTATCAATCATCTTTATACCCATTGTTACGGGGGTGTAAAAGTCCGTGCTTATGTGAGTCGTAATATGACATGGATGAAACTGTTGGGATCTATGGCGCTCGAAACTCTTTCCATTTACTTCTTATGTTTTGAAATATATGTAAAATGCTTGCAAAACACATCAAATCTTTTTTTTTTTTTTTAAAGAAAAAGATAAATGACATAACAAGAAGTAGAAACAGGGCAAATACAAAGTAAATGAGACAATAAGACCAAAACATAACATTTTATACACATGTCAATACACCTTTCAATGCGAAAAAGCTCTTCCTGATATCGCCAACACCCACTAAAGAGAGATATATATAGAAACGAGGTAGAGAGAGGAGTGAAGGAAGAACGAGAGAAAAAGAGCCAAATGACTCTTTCCATTTTGTCTTAAATTTTTTTGCCACAAAACGGTTTGTCACAATTTTTAGCGTCTTAGATCCCACTTACTTTTGTGAAAGACAAGTGTTTGCAATAACATTATAGTCCACGCAGAATCAGTTGCAATACTTTAAAATTTAGTAGGCTAAATTATAAAATTTTGCTCCAAATCAATTTCATTAATAAATATAGTTAAATTTAACGTGACATCACTACATATTGATCTAATTTGATACAAAATAGCATAGCTTGCTATCTACTTGAACAATACAAACAATTTACAAACCAAATAAGATCCTAAATCACATTGGGTATCATTTCAAGACAAAATAAATTAGTTACCAAGGTGGAACATTTTCCAACTTTTAATTGTCAAACATTTATGTATATATTAATAATATGAAAAATGCTAAATGTACAAAATTTTCTGTACAAAATGATGTGACAGTTTACGTGGCATTCGTTTATTTCATATTTTTGTGATTTTAAAATAAACTTCAATAATAAAAATCCGATATATATGATATCACCACCCTCCCATGAATTTCTAGTGCGAAGCGCCCGGTTTATAAGACACGACGTACACATGGCGTGCCAACTCATCAATAAATTAAAGGGGTAATGATATATGAGGGCCCAATTTTCGGTTCCATAACACATAATGTACCTAAGTTTTAAAACGTAGTTTTGTAGATACTTAAGTTATCAACAAGTGTAAAGCTAACCAATTTGCTAACTCTGTTAACTTTTGAATTAAAATGACCACTCTACCCTTAATAATTTACTATTCATCATCTTCTCCATCCTTCCTTCATCATTAATCCACCATTAATGCATCAAATTCACCGGACTGTGAAGCTAACCAATCCACTATAGTTAAAAGCTTATTTCTGGAAATCCAATCCACCAATACAAGCTTATTTATTGAAAATATTATCCATAACTGCAACAAATTCATATTTACTAAAAAAAAAAAAAAGAAATAGATCAAGTTCTTGTAAACTCATAAGTCATAACTACAGCAGATTCAATACTGGTATGAGATATGAGCAAAATAATTCATGAACTAAAAATTTGGAAAATCAAGACCATAGTTTGCATTGGTTTATTAGATATTTTTTTTCAATTTCAGAAACTAAAAATTTGGGAAAATCAAGACCATAGTTTGCATTTGTTTACTAGATTTAATTTTAATTTCGGGAAAACCAAGTATCCAGCAGCTGTAAACTTCAAACCTTGAAATTTCCGGCCACCGGCAACTGGATTTTTCAGATCACTAAAGCTTGCCCGACTCTGCAAATCAAAATTAAATTTCGAGTTCGTGTTTGCAAACTGAAACTCAAAACCCATTTAACAAAAAAGCTTCAAGTTCTTAAAGTGACCTGCAAAATACTTAATAAAAAAAAAAAGAGACAAGCAAGGTCCAATAAGAATGAGTTCGTGAATAAGATCAATATGTTTTTGTTTTAATCTAAAAGCCTGTTCTTTATTATCAACTAAAATCAATGGCTATTCTTTTTAAAGTGTCTTGCAAATTTCTAAAGTTCAAGTCTTACACAAGGCTCTGAACACAAATTAAAATATTGAACCCAAATTGAAAACACAAACAAAACTTCAAGTCTGCAGGAGATCGAAGAGGTTCTATTTCGTTCTTTGTGATGATGGTCATCTTGTTTTGAGATTGAACTCAGATCTGAAGAAATCTAGTGCGGAGCTCCGACAACATGTCTAACGGCGGAGGAGGGAAGAAGAAGACACACAGTGGTTTGGCTTGTGGATGAAATTCATTGAAGAATGGTCGCCCACGGAGACAAGGGTATTTTGGGACATAAAAAAAATAATTGGTCATGTGCAAGACACATGATCTATTTTTTTGAAATTTTCCGTTATATTTAACGGTTTACGGATGTGCAAATAAGTAAAGTATTCCCAAAACTATATTTTAAAACTTAGGTGTATTATGTGTTACAGAACCGAA
This sequence comes from Pelargonium cotyledonis, assembly GCA_036897625.1. Taxonomy (NCBI): domain Eukaryota; kingdom Viridiplantae; phylum Streptophyta; class Magnoliopsida; order Geraniales; family Geraniaceae; genus Pelargonium; species Pelargonium cotyledonis. The sequence continues at coordinate 436 of JAYMTA010000485.1, read as the reverse complement.
AAATGGGCCCTAATCTGTCATTATCCCTTAAATATAATAAATCCTGAAAAAAAAGAAAAAGAACAATCACAAATTTCAAATAAATTAGGTGGACCATAGACATTGTCACTGACTTGTAAGTAAGAAGAAAATTCAACTCATTTCAAAAAGTGGGACCCACCAATTTAAATAAACTAGGACTCTTCATATTAAATTACAATCATACCCTCACCTCCACCAATAAATATCATCATGCCCTAAACAGTCTTCACCACCACAACTCTCTATAAACTATAATAGCTCTCTCTCTCTCTCTTATCACTAACAAGAAACTGATCAAGAAGATGATGAAGAAGGTGTGTTGTGTTCTTGCAGTGGTGGTTGTAGCCATGGCGGTTCTTGACGTAGGAGAGGCGGGGGCTTGCCGGCCCGCGGGGCGCAGCCCCCCCCCAGGGGG
>JAYMTA010000484.1:0-28008 GCA_036897625.1 Pelargonium cotyledonis | reverse complement strand
CGGCGGTCGAACCACCCATCCGATACAACCCACCAACCAACCTTACCGATTCGAGTCCACGCTCACTGTCCGCAACAACGGCCTCGACGACCTCAAGGGGTGGCGGGTTTTTGTGGGATTTCAAAACGACGAAGTATTGGTCTCTGCTTCCAACGCCGTCGTGGTCGGCGGGAGTTCCCTTCCGGCGCTTGTTGGGCACGGCGCCGTTTTTGCCGGGTTCCCGGCGACGGACCTTAAGTCAGCGATTGAGACGGCCGGCGACACGGCCCAGATGGAAGCTGTGGTGCAGCTGGTGGGCACGCAGTTTGGAGTGAAGAGCCCTGATGCTCCTTTGCCGGCGAATATCACTCTCGCCAATGATGGATATTTGTGTCCTCCTCAACCAAACAGAACTATTGGTACATATATTTGTCTTTTCGTTATAACTATAATTACATTCTTGAAATTTAAAATTAAGGTACTTTAACATAAATTTACCCGATGTACACCGGGGTTATGAGTTTATTAAGATGAATATGAATGTCAATCCGTGATCTAAACTTTTGAATCAACGATTTTAGAATTGTATCGTCTTCATCGTCTCATTGGCTGGGCGGTTTAAGGCTCGAATTTCATATTTGTAATATCTTGTTCGAGACACCTCGAGATTTTTCAAAACTTATTCCTATTTTCGTGTAGGGAGCAATGAGCTACATATGTGCTGCATAAAAGATGTAAACTTCAAATCAAACATCACAGTGGGTGACCAGTTCCTGCCCCGACAACAAGGCGACTTGGTGATCATGTACGATGTTACAAGAATGTACGACACAAACTACCTGGCTCAGGTCACTCTCTCCAACCACAATCCTCTGGGCCGCATCGACAACTGGGAACTAACCTGGGAATGGATGCGCCAAGAATTCATATTCTCCATGAAAGGAGCTTATCCACAGCTCGTCGACACATCGGACTGTGTCTTTGGTCCTCAAGGCCAATTCTATCAGGACCTAGATTTTGCCCAAGCCCTGAGCTGCGACAAGAGACCCACAATCCAAGACCTTCCTCCAACAATGGCCAACGATTCGGATCGCGGAAAGATCCCTTTTTGCTGCAGAAATGGAACTCTCCTTCCTAATTCCATCGATCCCGCCAAGTCCGTTTCCATTTTCCAGATGCAAGTCTTCAAGATGCCACCGGACTTGAACAGAACCGAGGTCTTGCCTCCGCAGAATTGGGGCATTTCCGGGACGAATATGAACACAGATTACCAATGTGGGTCTCCGGCTCGAGTGAGTCCTAGCCAGTTCCCGGACCCGAGTGACCTGCCTTCGTTTTCCTCGGCTTTCGCTTCTTGGCAAGTTGTTTGCAACAAAACCGAGCCCAAAACCCCGAAATGTTGCGTCTCGTTCTCGTCCTTCTTCAACGAGTCTGTGGTTCCTTGCAAGACTTGCGCGTGTGGATGTAGTGCTAGTAATATGGCCAATACTTGTAGCGCGACAAGTCCGGCGCTTCTTGGGCGGCCTCAGGATCTTTTCGTGCCATTCGAAAACAGGACCGAGAAGACTCTGGAATGGAATAGGCTGCAACGCAGGGCAGTGCCGGATCCACTGCCCTGCGGGGACAACTGTGGAGTGAGCATTCACTGGCACTTGAACTCGGATTTTAAAGACGGGTGGTCTGCGAGGGTCACGTTGTTTAATTGGGGTGAAGTTAATTTCGCGGACTGGTTTGCTGCTTTGCAGTTTGACAAAGCCGTTCCAGGGTTTGAAGCTGTGTACTCCTTCAATGGAACGACTTTGTCCGTCCCTGAAAACAATAATAACAACAACAACAACAACAATACATTAGTAATGTATGGTCTTGAGGGCTCCAATTTTCTTCTCGGGGAACAGGACGGGAAGAACCCGAAGAAAGATCCTCGGGTTCCTGGCATGCAGCAGTCAGTGATCTCATTCAAGAAAAAGCCTACGCCGGGTATTGACGTGGCAGCGCGTGATGGGTTTCCCACGAAAGTGGTATTCAATGGCATGGAGTGTTCGCTACCTGAAATGGTTCCAAGCAATGCTCGTAAGATCGCTGCAATGACGAATGTTTTGGGCCTTTTGATTGCTCTAGTTTTCTTATCAGTATAATGATGCTCATGTGTACTTATCATTCTTTAGAATTATTTTTTCACATTTCTTTTGATGTTTTGTTGTATTGGTACCAAACTACGTGTTTTTTGACATCTGTAGATTCAAATATTTGATCAATTGTTCAAACATACTAAACTCTTTGAATGCAAATTGTCAATCGTTTTCTTTTGTTAGGGGTAACGTTAAATGCACCATATGAACTATTCACTTAAATCAGATGTATCTCTAAAACCATTTTTCGAATCGAACACTCACTTTCAAAATAAGATGTCCACAAAAGCTTTAGAGATACATTGATTTTAGTGAATTGTTCATATAATGCATCTTGCGTTACTCTTTTCGTTACGCAAAAAGGGAACTGAGAGTCAGGAAAACAGAAATCAATAATCCAACGCAAATCAAAATGGTTACTATTCATGGGACTACTATTCACACATTAAGCTCCCAAAACATGAAAACAATCAAATCATAACTAGAAACACTTGATCATGTCTCCTGAAAAAAACCATTATCTACATTGTAGACACAGAGGTAGCCTTCAGAGTCTGAATCTTGCTGAGACACTCCCCCTACTCTTCCTTCCTGCCACAAATCATAACAAACACTTCAAACTAATCGCTCTGATTCTTAAACAACTCGAGATTCAATATAATAAAATTTTAAAAACTAACCTTTAAAAATGGTGCATACAAGTTCCCATTCACAGTAACATCATCAACTGAGAAATTGTTGTATTGTTCATGAGCAACAATGTTTCCTATTTCTCTATTTTGGTCATAGACACTTCCTCCATAGCCATGGGAAGCACCAACATGCCTCCAAGACAGCTGATCAGTGGTCATGACTTGGCCTTCTAGGAACATCTTTCTTGGCAATTCATGTCCAAAGATGTTGCTTGCATTGTAAGTTTGCCCTAAATTTTGAAACTGCATACCCTGTGGAGGCATTGGAACTGGTTGATGTAGAAAGGGTAGTAGCTGTTTCGATTCATATCCGAATTGTGTGTGAACATTAACTTGTCGTGATTGTGTCATTGTGGGATCGAGAAATGTCCTTTGTCCTTGGATCGCCATTGCGAGATTGTTGTATGGAGGATGAGCTGCTTGTAGGTCACACACAGCTGATGAGTGACAAGACTGCTCAAAACTATTTGATTCTTTGCGACAGAGAAGGGGCGAGGAGTTTTCAGACTGTTCTTGCAATTCCACGTTCTTTCTCCGAACATAGAGGCGAAACTTCTGCCAAAACAACAACATTAGACTGATCCTGGCTACGAGTGGGCTAGAATAGGCATTAGTCCACCCTAACTTGATAAATAGCATACTTGTTATGGTTTGACCGTTTTGTTCAGTAACAAGTCATTGTATGTTACCTGAAGGTGGCTTGCGACATTCTCTCTAGTGAGATCAGAAACACCCATTTGCTGCATACATTCCAATATTTTCTTCGGAACAGCCTCTGCATAATAAAGCATCAGTCAAATTACACCCAAGAAAACCGAATTTAGAGACAAACAAAAAGATGTGACATACTTTCAGCACCAAGTTGTTGCACAGCTTGGACAAACTTGTGATGAAGCTCGGGAGTCCAAATGATCCGCGGTTTCTTAGCTTTCGTTCCATACTCGTGATTAGCTTCCCCGTCTTCTTCCTCTTCCTCCTCCTTGTTCTCTTGTTTCTGTTCCTCGTTGCATCTTCTCTTCTTCAAGTTCTCATTGCTCGGTCCACTAATCCGAGACATGTTATCAGCAAAATTAGACTGATTCGCTAACAAATTTTGCTTCCTCCTTATTACATGTTGCCATATCACTCCAATTTGCTCAATACAAATTGGTTTAACCAGAAAATCGCACGCGCCATGAATCACACCCTTCATCACAGCCTCCACTCTATCATCTTCGGACGTCACTAATTTAACATAGTTAACATATGTACAACATTGTATTTTAGTGTCATGTTCATAGCAAAAAAACAAAACAAAAACAAAAAAAAAAATCAAGAACTTACTAACAACTGGTATGTCAGTTTCTGACGTGATGACTTCAAGTAGCTTAAGTCCATCAATTTTCGGCATGTGCAAATCGCACAATATAAGATCGAATCTGCTCTTATCCTCGCGAAGAATCGCCAACGCCTCCTCTCCTCGTTCGCATACAGTCACTGAAATAAATCTAAATCAAGAACTAAATACAAAAACTTGTATAGCTCGACAACAATAAAAATACTAAATTTACCCTCGTAGTTGCAACATAGGAGCATTTTCTCCAAAATGAGCAAAGACACTCTGTCATTATCCACAGCCAAAACTCTAAGACCCTTTGGAAACAAGTACTCACTCATGGCTGTTTTCAAAAAATTGCTAATGGCTTGAACTTGAAGAAGATGAATCTGTGTAAATATGGAAATTTACTTGTTTTTTTATTTTTTTTTATTTTCAGTTAATATATGGTAATTCAGTGAATGTACAGTACAAGCTGTTGTTAATGGCTGTGCCAGCTAAGATTTTCCATATTAATTGACTAAACTGCTAAAACAATGGATCCTGTTGGGCTTGTTGGACGATTCTGTTGGGATTCATGATACTGTGGTGAGGGCAGTCATGATGGTGCAATGTGTACGCACTATCTGAGTCGTTGCTGGTAGGAGAAATGAGAATCATGGGGTTGTGGGTTGGGATCAGAGCCGTTGGCGAGTGGGGTGTAGCGTAGTTACTGTGGGGGCAGCTGTAGGGAATCGAAGTTTTTGGAATCCCCAAGTCAAAGGCATGAGAAGTTGACGCAGTAACGCTGAGAGTGAATCCATTTGGTACTTTGGTTCCACGAAACAGGAGACTGAGTCGTGTTTTGAGGGTTCAAATGTGTTTTGAACATATGAGAACAAGTCTTCAACTTTTGCATTTTGAAATTTGGATCAAACTGCTCTTCAAGTTTCATATACCAGAAATTAGTTTTTTTTTTTTTTTTTTTTTTTTTTTTTTTTTTAAATCTCAGCTACTCGGTATTTGAAAATTAAAAGAACTTGGTAGTCAAATTTTCAAAGAGAATTCACAGTAATTTATTTTAATCATATCTTTGAAAAGAAATTGTTATGTATACTGACTATTTACAGCAACAAAAAATGAGGTCCAAGTTAGTATAATATGATTAATCTTATTGATTATATTTTATATGCATCTCAAATTAGTTGCATACCCTCAACAATCATATTGTTTGATGCTACTCATTGCAATGAGGTTTTATCCATTGTATGTGGGTTGCATGGACTTGAGGGTATGTATTATTATTAATACATAATTTATATTTCATCTGTTTCAAAATAACATTTACGTTTTCATTGTATTTTAATTTTAAAATAATGTCATTTTTTTTTCTTTCTTTTTTCCAAAGTTATTACTTTGATTAAAGATGAATGTGGATGGTACCGTGTTCGTGAACTTAGGCTGGAATAGTTCGGGATGGGTGCTCTGAGATGAGGCCGGAGTGGTAGCGGAGGATCTGTCAATTAGGGAGGCTTTTTGAATGGGTTTATCATTGAATGTATCTCGCTAGCAGTGATTTAGGCATTACAAGTTGGAGTGGATGATTCCGTACAATTTGGATATTAATGATATATTAGCTTTTGTAGAGCAAATAGGAGGCTTAAATTTTTTGTTTGTTTGGAAGTTTGCGAACCAAACAACCCATATGTTAGTTAGGTCCTCGAATTCTATGTCAAACATAGTAGGGGGGATTCGTTGACTATAGTCTATAAATCATTCTCTTACCTTCTCAAAACTTATATAGTATGGAATGGTATTCTCATATGGAATGGAAGTACAAGGAACACCAATAGAAAACAAAGAATCTTACACAATAACAAATTATACATCAATGAAGAGAATGGAAATGCAAATATTATCTTATCAATTATGGAACACTCGAATTTGTATTTTTTTAACTCTCATTCGCATCTCGGTAGGGAAATGAAGACAACTAATGACAAAGATGAACTATGTAATTACACTACAAACACTCGAAAACTCTGCAATAATGAGTTAAGGTTGAACTTTCCGCGCATCAAAACAGTATCTCCTTCAAGATCAAAAGGACAAGCATGATAAAGCACATTATAACCAGCACCGTTGCACACTGCACCAATCCCCCTTTTTTCTGCGATCTCTCTGCCTGCAATACCCAACATGACAGTGTAAAACAACAGTAAATAGGAGTGACGAGAATAGCACCATTCACATGTATCAAACAATATTCCAAGATTGATAGTTTATGCAAAAGACGGGTCACAGGTGTGCTCACACCCACACACACAAAGAGCAAACCTTTTGCAGCTGTTTTAAGCCCTCGTCGACTGATGTAGCAACATTTTGAATGTTGTAGTCTATCCGATCAACGATGGTACCCTGACAAAAAATAACAACTTCAGCAGTCGCCCAAAAGTGTTAAGTCTGTCTGTAATAATATAATATAAGGATGTAGCTTTAACCTGGTCTATCACAAGAACTGACAGATCCTTCATGATTTGAGCAAGCTCATGTACTGATTCCACAACCTACATACAAGCAGATAATTTGGGTTATGAAGGAAAAACTACAGGGGCAATCTTTAACAATGTTCCCCCCAAATTACCTGATTGATCTCCCTTTCCCTTTCTGCGGTGATTAGCTCACTCTTCTTTAGCTTCCTTATTTGGTGCTCATCCAAACCCTGAATTTGTTAAACATATCATACTTGTAACATCCTTCATCATATAGGAAATCTTAAACTGCATCTATTAAATGTCATAATCTGGATGGGAAATAGGGTCCAGGAACCTAACAGACAAAGAATTTGTAGCAAGAAAATTAGGTTTCAACAGAAATGAGATTTGTGCCAGAATGAATAGATAATCTGTTTCTTGGTCAATAAAAACCAATAGGTCAACCAAACTTAAGCAATTTCCTTAATCTTACATCAACATGGATTGTCTACTTATGTGTGAAGGATAATAGATGATTAGTTCCAGAAGCAGATGGTATTTGTTTCTAATAATCATAACAGAAAAAAAAAAAAAAAAGGTAGACAGGCATACCATGTCACTAAATTCATCATCGTCCAATCTTGATTTACTCCCATTCCAGTTCATCTCCAAATCAACCCCATCATGGCCCTACACCAAAATATAATTGAAGTGATGACTATAGCAGAAGCAGCAGCAAAAAACAACACCTAAGCTATAAAGTGCATGTACAAGTATACAAAGTATTTTTCAATGGGTTTTTACAGAACTACTGAGTACTGACTACACAGTTCTTTCAGAAGAAAATAAAATGCATAAACAAAATAAGTAGTAAATATATGACCTCTTTCTGTTGCTGTAGACGTTTCAAATACATTGACTGTTTTTTCCGGAGCTCAACAGAAAGGTTCTGAAGGTCTGTTGCAAGAGAACGCTGTCAGGGTAGTAATATTCAGAAGTAAGTCAATCTTTCAGAAAGTAGCATGAAGTATGAACAGAAAACAATTGAAATGTTATGTTAAAAATGGTATGATAATGAAGGTAACCATAGCTCATCCAGCAAACTTGGAGAATAGTATGAATACTAGTCTACAGACCAAATATTGCAATAACATAACACAATACTAACAAGAAAGAATTGATACTATGGAATGCCCTGAAACCTATACTTCATGAGAAGATTCATAGACTGACCATCAGTATAGTATCATACCTGTACGTTTTTTCTAACGTTTGCATCCTCAGAAGGTTCCTTAACAGAAAGCTCCTGCAGTCTCTTCTCGGATTTCTTAATCAATTGAGTAATATCTCGAGTAAGAGACTCGATCATATGTTGGTCTTCCTTTCCATCCCCAAAGGATGGCATTAAAGCCTTGGCATGAGCTTTGACCAGCCCCGTCATTTTAACCCGAGCTTGTTGTATATTGTTAGTTATTTCTTCTGAGACATCCACCCAATCTGGTGGAAGGCCTATGGTAAATGCACCACTATTGCAACCAACAAACAATCAATCAACTCAGAAATGTCAAAACCATAAATGTAGTATAGAATATGGAATTACTAAACATAAACAAGTTCATGATTAACAGTATTTCTCCGAGTAATTTTCTTTAACAAAAATCCCTTTAATAAGGTCCTAAACATGATCTTAGGAGAACATAAATTAATAATTCAAGAGCTAACAAAGAACTGTGTATATGCAAATCTGAAAACTTAATAAAATGTTGCACTTTCTTTACACTTATATTCTTATTCCATAACCATTGTTCAGATTCGTAGCATGCATATGATTAAAAAAAACATGAATTGCACATAAATTAAAGCTAAAACTTGCAGTTCTCACTTTCTCAGTAAGCAAACAAAAACAGAGAAGCAAAAGGAGAAAGCTAGGGTTACTTGGAGCTGGAAGGACCAGGATCCTCCTCAGTGCTGAGAGGAGCATAAGAAGAGTGATTGGATCGAAGAAGCGAGGAGCTGACCATCTCAATGACTGGACCGGACGTCGAAGACGAAGAAAGAGGAGCACGAACGCTCTTAATAGCGTCTCTGTGCTTTCTGAACATCGCAGTTCGATTTCTGGTAGCCATAACAAATCGTTAACTCGCAGAGAGTGATCGAATCAAAATTCGAGCGATATTCACCGAATTCCGCAAGAAAAATTAACTGAAAGTGGAATCAAAATTGACAAATTTTGAAGATTTCAAGGGTTTTGGTCGCTGGTGGTGACGACGACGAACCAGTCGATGGCGAATCCGCGATGGCCTTGGAAACCAGATCTCTCGCGAATTGCAAATGAAAAATGAAACAGAAAACGCCACTTCTGATCGCGTGTCTTCCACAGTTGGGCCTAAAAGCCCAATGGGCCGGAAGAAAAAGCCCACGACTATTTAATGGAATTTAGTTTTGTTACTTACTGGACCGTCGATGCAGTTCAGACACAGAAGCCGACAAAACGTCTGATCGAAAAGACGAAAATAGCCCCATTGAGAAACGCGTTTTCTGGAGACCAGGAGGATATAAAAGGAAAAAGAATTGGGGATATTACGGGGTCGTCGTCAACTTTGGGCTATGGTAGTTGAGGGTAGTTTTATGGTAATTCGCGGCAGTTTGTGGCAATTTCGGTACTATAAAAGATAGAATCCGATCCTTCTCCATTAAGAATCCCCAAAACCCCAACTAGGTCTCGCTGCTCAATTTGCGTCTTTTGCCTCTCGCGTTCGAGGAAGATACAGAGCAGCCTTAATTTAATTCTCTTCTACACTTTAATTTAGTGGTGTTTTGAGTTTTCTGGTGGAATCTGCAAGACCCAGTTGGATTTTGGTTTTCATCTTCGTAATTTATTCAATTTGGGTGCTAATTCGATGGAGGGTGATGGTGCTTGGAGCTTGGATTTGTCCACTTCTTCACCGAGCTATATTGGTCAGTTCAATTACATATCAAAGTTTCCATTTTTGCTTTCATTTCTGACTGAGATTTGTTTTCCGGGTTTTATGTGTATATGGTGATGATGACTTGGTGTTAGTTTTTTCGGACTTGAATCAGATCTCTCAGTTGATTTCGAGGATGGTGGTGTGGACGATGATTTGGAGTTGGAGTATCCGTGCCCATTTTGCTCGGATGATTACTATGATTTGATAGACTTATGTGCCCATATTGATGACGAGCATCCAGAGGAAACTGATTTTGGGGTATGTGTGCTGTTGCTATGCTTACGAATTTGTTAATATCTCTTATGTAATTTGGTTTCAATCTAAAGGTCGATGGGGAAAACTTTTTTTTTTTTTTTTTATGTTCTTTTTTTAAGAAAAGTCTTAGTTTTCAATGGCGGTGTTGATGTAGCATCAGGTGGTTTTGAACATTTCTGGTTGGGTTATGGTTTGTTATTGATTGGAATGCTCTATAGCCTGAAAAAATCTGAAAGCCCCAACTAATTGAGTCTGAAATTAATGTTCATGTTCCAGAGGCAAATTATTTTTCATGCAATTTCACTGCACATTATCTGTGTCATATGATGGTTTGTTGCTATTTCTTGTCCTCATGGATAATACACTTGCAGTCTCTTTGTGTGGACAAGGAATCAGTGTACTCGACTGATCACTCTTGAGTGACAAATAGCTATTTCTTTCCTATGACTCCCAGATGTGTCAAGTTCAAATTCCATTTGCTTAGACTCTTATGTCATTGCCAAACAGTATAAATGTTAGCTTCAAAATCAGAACTTGATTAGTTGAACATGTCATGTTAAGTCTGAAGTTCAATTTCATTGCTTCCTGGGATGATAATTGATGATGTTTGAGTAGATTAGTGTATGGATTCTAATTTTGTAAGAGGTGAGATGAAGATTGATTTTTGTAAACAGTATAATTGTTAGCTTCAAAATCAGAACTTGAGTAGTTGAACATGTCATGTTACATCTGAAGTTCAAATTGATTGTTTCTTGGGTTGATAATTGATGATACTTCAGTATATTAGTGTTAGGATTCTAATATTCTAAAAGGTGAGATGAAGATTGATTTTCAAGAGCGATTTAAGTAAATTACTTCATTTGTAATGGTTATCAGTTTAATGAGGTTCTTTTTAGTATATCAAATTCTGTTAAGACTCTGATATTTCTTAAGCTTACAATCATTTCATATTTGCAGGTATGCCCTGTTTGTGATACAAGGGTTGGGGTGAATATGGTTGACCATATAACAATGCAACATGGAAGCATTTTCAAGATATCCTTTTTCTCTCACTTGAGCTAGAAATTGTTTGATTTTGATGTTTTCCATTCTTTTTCCCTGCTAATTAATAGTTGCTAGTTTTCTTTGTTTCTTCTTTAAGTTCAGTACTACTTCAGCTATCCCGCCGCCATTATCAAAAGTCCCCTGAGTTTGAATGTGTCGAGCCAATACTTATTGAGAATAAAACTTGTATAATGGTGGAAGTGAAACTCATACTAACAAGGTTGACCTTTTAGTAGTGGAAACCCAAGTCACTACTATGTGTAGCCCAATTTTGAAAATTAATATCGCCTATTCTAAGGATTCCTTGACAAGAGATTACAGTCAGTACAAACTGAAGCTTCATAAACAGCTTTCTTCTATAAGGAAGGACTCAAGGGATGAATACATGCAATCCTCTCTTGCATCCAGATCCTCTGTGGTTTCATCCTCCCCTATGGAGCCTGATCCATTGCTGTCATTTATTTGTAATATTCCTCGCAAGGAAGAGTCTGAAAGTGTTCAGCCTGCTTCGTCATCTGAAGTAAGCGCAGAAGAGGAAAGCTCAGACAATGTGTTAAAGAGGTATATTAAAGACTTGCTATTTGTGAACATTATGCATGCTTACTCCTGTACATGATGTCTCTAATCTACATAAAAACTTAAACTTTTGACCACTTTAGTTGTTTGATTAAGCGTTATAGATTCTCTCTCATTTTGATGTAGTATTCAGCATTTAAGGCTACTGTCACTTCTCTGCGAATTTGATTTAGGTAAGGTGATAAGGATAGTATAGAGAGAAAGATTAAGACCTAATCACTGTTGATGGTAAAGCTATGTGAATAAATGAAAACTTGACTAGTGAAGTCAATGGAAACTCACTTCAGATAAGAAAATTTGACAGTCAAGTGCATAAGGGAACAATGTAGGTCAAGTTGGACATTCTGAAAGAAAAAAAAAAGTTGGATATTCTGAACATAAACATACTGTTCCTGTTGCAAGGGCAAGCAGAAAATCTGCCTACCACTATTACTTTTGTTTCCCTGTGTAGTTATTTTGGTAGCATTAGGCATAAATAATAACGAAAACACTTTGGTAATGGGTTTGTTAGCAAATAAGAAAACAGAAGTTTATGGCAAAACCGCAAAAGCGGGCCTTATGCATCCAGGTCTTGCTATTTTATCGAATATCTCAAGTTTAGCTCATGTACAAGCATAATCAATGTAAATACTTTAGTACATCACTGACTAGTTGAGCTTATTTCATAACCCAATTGCTTTTCTTAGAACCTTGGGCAATCACATGAAGTTACATCCTATTGTTGTCTTCTATGTTGAACAAGTACCATATTTTCCCCTTTCTTCACACTCAGATATGGCTTTTTATTGTTGTTGTTACAGTTCTCCTTTATCGGACAAGGATCGGGAGGAGAAGGAATGTAGATGCGAGTTTGTAAAGGGACTGATGTTTTCCATCCTGCTTGACGATGACTTATGATTGGACATGATACGGTAGCGTTGGCTCAAATTTTAACAAAATGCTTGAGATCAATTGTGCTGTCTTGAACTGTTTCACATTGGTAGAGATAACAAGGTTGAGTTTAGGCAGTAATTGTATTGCAGGTCAACTTAGAAAGAATAGGACTTGTATCTGTCTTGCTTGAGCATAATGAAAAATATTGCTACTCCTTTTCGGAATTTCCACAAGACTGTCTTCATTCATATGCAGTTCATGACATTAGCCAGAGTATATAAATACTGGTTTTACATTTGGTTGTCTGACGGGTCAATAATCAATGATGCGAGTCTCTGCTCTGGCTTACATGTTTACTGTTCCAAAAAGTATGTTAAGTCACTGATGGGCAAATATGAACCTCATGTTAGAATGAAATTACCAATAGGAAATGTGAGTAATTACAAGGAAAATGTTCTCAATTTGGTATCCTAAGTTATCCATATGGTTATAATCTAGCCTCAAACAATGTTGTTTTGTTTCAAATTAATCTAATTCATATTGATGTCATCAAATTAGACTTACAAGGCAATATCTTTTGGTAATCTTTTGTTGACACGTCACTTACGGCGACTAAATTTATTATAATAAATTTATAAATGAGGGACGTAGTTGCCACATTAGTTGTCTAATTTGGTTTTATCATAATAAATTTATAAATGAGGGACGTAGTTGCCACATTAGTTGTCTAATTTGGTTCCTCAACCATACAATTTTATTCCACATTAGTTTCAATAGTAAATGTGGTAACATAAGCTTTCTGTGATTGCATAGTTTACTAAAAAAATAAAAAAAATCTACTTTTTTAAAAAAACAATTGTAACATCAACATAATTTGACACCACTTAATTAATCGGCATTGTTATGAATTAGATCAATTTGAAACAAAATAACATAAATGAAAGAGCAATTTGGAACCAAATTAAGAGTCGGATGAACAAAATGGAACATTTTCCTAGATACAATACCAGATACAAGTCACGTATTTATGGATACAGTGTCCTTCAGTTTCACACCTCTGCCTCATCCCACAGTTTACCTTGGCACAAGTCATTTCATGGCCATTTTCATTTGGAATAGTCAGTATGGTGAAGAACATAATCAACATAGTTCTGTTAAATCTGATCTGAATATGAGTTTCTAGAGAAAACAGGCGTAGACAACAGTCCTACGAAACCTACCACTCTGCCTGTGGCCGAAGCTTCCTCGTCAACCACTTCTTCCTCAGCTTCACATCTAATGCAAGAAATGTTTTTGCTTTCTTTTCATCTTCTAGAAAATCACAGGCATCCAACACAAGGTCTTCATCCATGTCTGGTAATGCTTGGATCGCCAAAATGACATTTTCTATCGGTATGAAGTTTGAGTTCTCGTCGTCTCTCTTCTTTTCTGACAAAGAAGAAACAGCAGTTACCATTTCGTGAAGAGCACAAGCCACACTATTATCATCAACCCGTGGTTTTTTAGGAACTGATGACTTTGAACCACTTTCTACGTGGCGCTTGTTCTGATTGCACACAATGGATTTTATGTCTGTATAATCTGACTGTTGCAGATCAGCAACTTTTTCTTCACTAGAAAACGATGGACCTGGAGATTGTGAACTTCTTGATGTTCTGACAAACTTGGTTTCAATTTGTTGGTCTAAATTTTGGGCCGAGAAGCAGTCTCCTTCGTCCACACTTTGATCATTGCATATCTCACACAAGTCTTTATAGTAAGGTACAGGCCTGGTCATGAACTGCCGTGCATCTGTGTGGGCCTGCACGTTAACATATGTAAGCTATAAAGTTATCACGATAATGGAAGCAAACCATTGCTGATGTCGCTATAAGAACATCATATAATGCCACAAATGTAAGAGATCATGGCATTTCAATTAGGGTTGCATCTGGTGGGCTGGATTCATTCAAGTAATTTCACGGATGCATTTTCAAGACAGAAACTATGCTTAAGTAATTCCCTTTGATGATGCATGTAATCTAAACCCGACAAAAAGAAAAAAGGGTTGGTTTCAAATTCAAATGTTTGGACAGACAAAGCCACTCATTTTCATGCCAAACAGACAGCCATGATTATATTTCGCTACGTAGGGGTTTCTGAAACATTATACTTCTGTCCACATTCATACATACCTTGATATAATCTTGCCAGACATAATCATCAGCAGTCACCATTTGCCGGGCATCATCCCAGAAAAACCCATCCAAGTCTAGAAGATTCTTGATGACATTATATTGCCTTCTCAAAGTTTTGTATCGATTCTTCAGAACATCTATATCATAGTTAAAGCCAAACTTTGCATTGAATAATGCAATCATCTCCATCCATGCATGTTTGCGAAAAATACCATCGACCTGGTTGCCTTTCTGCACTTGTTCTAGCATAAGATCAATGAAATAACGGTCCATTGGTGGTTGCCAATATGTCCTTGAACGAGTAGTAATGGATGTGGCACCTGTCACATTCGGTGAGGTTTGTGGGCCATCATCCATTACTTCCTTTGAAATGGAAATTCCGTAATCTTCATCAACTTGGATATCGTGAAGGAGCAGCATGGTTCCCTCACCAACACTACTCGGATTAGGGGTCCCATCTTTTCCGCTCTCAGCAGAATGTGATGATGACTCCGGTATATTTTCTCCTGCTTCTTTATCATCAAGAAATTTAGCAGCAAATTTTAGACCTTCCAACAGATCATCTGTCCCCGACTCTGATATACTATTTTCAAGGAAGTCATCAAGGCTAAATTCATTACCTTTTTGGTCGATGGTTGTACTCTTGTATATCAAACACAAATCATTAAAGTAAGGAATAGTTTTTATCCTGAAAGAACGTGCATCAGGATGTACCTGCAAGATTAATCCGTAAGACAATAAAAATGATAAAAACCAACACTTTTATAGCAATGACGCACCACACCTTAATATATTCATCCCAGACACTATTATCAGCCGTCACCATTTGTCGTGTTTCGTTCCAGCTAAAACCATTCTGGTCAAGAAGTTTCGTTATAGACTTGTACAGATTCCTCAGTGATTTGTGCCGATTTTTCAGAACATCCTTTTTATACTGGAATTTGAATTTTGTATTGAACAATGCCGTCATTTGCTTCCACGCTCGTTTACTAAACAAATGATCATCCACCCGGTTGCCTTTGCCGACCTGGTCTAACATTAGATCAATAAAATACCGATCCATTTCAGGTGTCCAAATTGTCCTCAGACGGTCAGTACCATTTCTAGCTTGTACTCCCATTCTACAAATCAAGAAAATGAGTAAAAATAAGTAACAATAACAAAATCACAAGATATATCCTAATCACATATTATTATCATCAACAGACATCATTGATTCTCATATGCTAAGGGAAAGACACGTACTGCTCACATATCGTCGCCATCGAAGAGAGACAAGTTCATGCTTTTAAGTGGGTGGCTTGTACCACATACGGTTTCTAAGTATCCTATGGGAAAGACAACAAAATCATGTGCATCATCAAGATTGTATTGCAAGAAAAATCTAGCACACCTCATCCATGTTCCGTCATGTGCAAATGTTTACTACCAACAGAATGTTGATTAGAGAGTGCATGATCCACACAGAAACGTTAGTGAAGAGAAAATGAATATCCAGACATGAACATCAACCACTTTCCCCTACTCTCATTAATTTCAAGTACCAAAAAGAATCAGAGGTTGACATCAATGCAAAACTACATAACATGTGCTTCATCCCGTCAAGTTACACTAAATCCACTTTTTTTGTAGTTATTGACTTTTTAACGTCCATCAACATTTAAGCAGTTCAACTCCTATCAATAAACAACAGCCTACAACTTTACTCGTGTCAATTCGATGAATTGAATCATGGAAGCTTGTAATTGTAAAATAAACAGCTGCAATTAGCAGCATCAAAAATCAAAATGCCTCATTGGTATCAAATCACAAAATTATATTCACAAGCAACTTTTATTTAAGTTTCTCAAAAAGCTTGTAATTGTAAAATAAACAGCTACAATTAGCAACATCAAAATGCCTCAATGGTATCAAAATCACAAAATTATATTCACTGTCAACTTTTTTTTCAAGTTTCTCAAAATTATAGAAAATTCACTCAAACCATTTTCACTTAAAAGAAAGAAAGACAGAAATTTTCATCATCTCAACGAAGATAAATAGAGATTCTCAAATGGAAGAGAACAGATAGAGAGCTAAAATAGTCGACAAAATCAAGCAAAAATTTCAGAGATACATAAAAAATGAATCAGAAAAAGCTGAATCGAAAAGTAAAATAAAATCAGAAGCGTTAAATTGGATGGTTAGAGAAGGTTAAGAGCGAGGAACATACCTGTGATTGAGCGGAGGTGGAGAAGACGATGAGGGGATTGGATTGGGAGAGGAACGTATCTCTGTGCGAGTTTAGGGATAAGGTAATTCCGGGATAAGGTTGTGATTGTTTAACTATTTCCTGACCTAACCTAACCTCCACCGGTTGGTTACAAGCCTCTAACCCTACTAGGGTTATCAATTCTACAACTATTTATTTTCAAGGATAAGGATGGTCCAACTTCACGTGTCGGCTTATCAATTAATCGGGCTTTTGGCCCATATTTTGAGAGCCCAAATATGTAGTTTGATAACTTTATATTAGTACTTCAGCTATTCAAAATATTTCACAACAGTCCTTCAAGTTTAGTCGGCATAGTCCTATTTTTTTTTTTTTTTCGCAAAAGTCTCTACCGTTAAATCGCCTAATGGATTCTGTTAACTATGATGACGTGTCAATAGTTTATTATTATTTTTTATTGTCACGTCAGCATAGTTAACAGAATCTGTTAGTTGATTTAACAATAGAGACTTTTGCAGAACAAAATGAAAGAAATAGGACTATGCTGGAACAAACCAAAGTTCAGAGACTGCTGTAAAATATTTTAAATGGTTTTGGAACTAATACGGAGCTAATTCCTTTTTTTAACAAAAGTTTGGTCCAATTCTAGTCCTGCAATGAGCAGCATTTTGTTTTTCTCTTCTGACCGTGAATTTTTGGGAACGAGCATAAGAACAACACGAGATCAGCATCTTTAAATCATACAATATTCAGATAAATTTCATTTAAATTGTATAAGATCGCAAGCGGCAAAATTTTCGCTACCAAGTTTTAATGTCTCCGACGTTGCAAATCTACCAAACAAGCACGTAAAGGGCAGCCTTCTCTCACCCAAATTTTATTTACCAAAAACATCATAATAACTTGATTTCAAAAGCAAAAACAAAAAAACAAAAAAACAAAAAAAAAAATCATAATAACTTAAGACAAAACTGGGGTGGGTGAGATGAGACGGCCAAGAAAGTTAAAGACTGTACCTAACCCATTAAGTATTATCAGCCACATATTATCATTCAACCTTGTTCATTTGTTATTATGTGACCAAAAGCATATAAATTTACGTCAACAGCACTCAAATATATTACTATGATTTTCTCATTCAAAATTTGATTTGAAAGTTACTCAAATTTTATACAAGAAATTGACGCGGAGCTTGCGATTTATCAGATATAATGTACATATGTCGTATTGTAATTAATCGATCACTACAGGAGAAACAATGATCAACTACAAATTTAATTAGGTACATGGTACCTTCTGCAATTGATCAGATGCGAATCAGCTCCGAGAAAAATCATCACAAATCAGCTACGGGTTTGTTGTTATTTGATGGTAAGAATCTTACCGCGAATTTTATTTTTTTTTTGCGCCAAAATTTAGTTATGGAATGTTCATTGCAGTTTTACCCGTCCCAGATTTAATTTTCGACAAAATAGCCATTGCAAAATTTTTGCGACAAGTCCAACAACTACGATCCGGTCTTCGCTACAAATCAGTAGATGATCAATGTTTCTATTGTATTGACGAAATATTGATATGTTTAAACTATACTCTTATGATTATTACTCTATTTAAGAACATCAAATAATGTTCATTTCACTCACAAGTCCTGATCACTCATTGAGAAAATGCCATGTTCCAACATTTTCTTCACACTCCTAATCGTCCAAGCTCTCTTCATCTCCCAACAACCAACCCATGCAGCTCCATCAAACCCTAACCTGTTCCGAGAGTACATAGGAGCTCAGTTCACCAACGTAAGATTCTCCGACGTACCCATCAACCAAAACGTTGACTTCCACTTCATTCTCTCCTTTGCCATAGACTACGACACCTCCTCTCCTCCGTCTCCGACCAACGGCCACTTCAACATCTTCTGGGACTCCGACAACCTCAGCCCCTCCCATGTCTCCGCCGTCAAAACCCAACACTCCAACGTCAAAGTAGCTCTCAGCCTCGGCGGCGACACTGTGGGACAACAATTTGCTTACTTCAACCCTTCCTCGGTCTCGTCTTGGGTCTCCAACGCCGTCTCTTCGCTCACCAAGATCATCAAGAACTATAATCTGGACGGTATCGATATCGATTACGAGCACTTTAAAGGCGATCCGGCGACGTTCGCGGCGTGTATTGGGAAGCTCATTACGATCCTGAAGAGAAATGGGGTCATATCATTTGCTTCCATAGCTCCGTTCGATGATGGTGATGTGCAGAGACATTACCGAGCTCTGTGGAAGAGTTATGGGCATTTGATAGACTATGTGAACTTCCAGTTTTATGCGTATGATAAGGGCACGACCGTGTCTCAGTTCATGGACTATTTCGAGACCCAGACCTTGAACTACAATGGTGGTAAGATCTTGGCCAGCTTTGTCAGTGGTGAGAGCAGCGGTTTGTCGCCGGACGGCGGCTTTTTTACCGCATGTAATGAGCTTAAGCGCCGTAATCAGCTACATGGTATCTTTATTTGGTGTGCAGATAACTCTAAGGCTAATGGTTTTCGCTATGAGAAGCAGTCACAGGCACTTCTGGCAATTCCACACTAGATAGGGTTCTATGCTAAGATGCTTATATTAATGTCTTTAGTACTAATTAGATTGTGGGTATATTTATCCTTTCTAGACTAAAGCTCGACAATCATTGAACTGATGGCAGAGACTCGGTAATATTTTACAGTAGGTTTGTGCATAGTCGGTTAACCGCACGTCGCACCGCACTGCACAAATGACCGAGAATTATCAAGTGGTGAAGTCGTCGACTTCAGTGCCAAACCATACCATATTTCTTTTGAGACACAGAAATTAAGCAAAGAACACTTATTTTGAAACAAATAGAAATTAAAAAAAAAAATTACTAATCTTAAAGTCAGTCATACCTCTTACACCCGTACTTGCTTCAGCGAATATATAGGCATAGAGCGCTCAAATTTAATTTAAATGTGGAATGATTGAGTCTCAACCATTTACTCTAGGCTTAAAAGTTATTGCTTTCCTGAGACAAATAAATTAAATAAGATAAAGGATAAGTACAGTAATGCAACATAACCATTTCAAGAATATTTCCTTTTCCTGAAAGTTGACAACATTTCTTCTAAATCATGCTCTTTGTATCTTCCCTTCTCTGTTAATTGTTTGTGGATACTCCACACTATATAATACCGTAAACACCTAATTTTCAGGTCTCATAGTTTTTAAAGTTGTAACTGAAACTCCTGTAAAAGAGTAGAATTCAGTTGATGGTAATCCATCTGCTCACTCCAATAGAGGAACACATCCTATTGATATTATCACTAACACAGCTTGCAAGCTCTTGGGTTTGGTTGGTCTCGAGGCTGCAAAACCAAGGCGCTTTGCTCGGAGATCAAGGATTTCAAGCAAAGCCATCTTTGACACCTCAAATCCAAAGAAGTTCATGGTTGCCGTCATCTCCACTGTGGGCTGTGGGATGCAAAGAACTGGAAATCAGGAAGAGTAACTTCCAAACGACGGAGCCAACTATCGGCGGCTTGCATTAGAGAGTTAGCTTGCTCACACTCATTGTATCCACTGGGAGTCACAATTGAACCTCTCAACTTGTAGGATGCAAGACCAAAAACGGGCAGTGAAATCTTTGATGGTGCATCAACTCCATAGACCTTCCTGCCACTTGAAGGATGGAGCTGCTGCTGCCCTTTGCCTGTATCAGTCATAACCAAAGCAATGAGATCACGCTATGTAAGAGAAACACAATGTTGACTGTTACAAGAGGAAGTGGCATACTTCTAGAATGTGTTGATAAGCAATGGAAAGTTAGAAAAGATGCATCCAAATTCTGTAGGGTTTGGCCCATAGGTATTCTGTATATAGGATACCTGCATCAAAGTTTCAATTCATCAATGATAAACTTTTTTACATGATCAAATACAAGGATAGGTTAAATAACATATCAATGTTCAATATGCAAAGTAAATGAGAAATTACCAGGCCACAGATATCCAACTTGCAGGCAATAGATCACAGCTCTTGTACATACTGAGCTCTGGAAACTGGGATGAAAGATTTGAAACCTGAAAGGTAATGGAAAGGTGCCCCAAGCATCTAAGTCAGGAAAATGAATCATAAAACAAAACTTAATACTCTCCATAACAAAAACTTGCCTTGTCAAACAAAGGCTGGCGGTGACGGGGTTGTTCTTGTTCTAAATATTCGAATACAAGAACCCCAGGTGAGTTGCAAATCTCAGTTTCATCACTGGATGAACTCACAGGAGGTATGTCTCCCATAGTGAGTTTACTCATTCTCTGAGAGTTCAAGGTCAGATTGTGCTGAACCCATTTTCCATCCACAGCACCTTTTGCACGTCTCTCTGCTTCACAATCGCTGCTACCAGCACTACTAGTCTCCCTCGAAGATTCAGCATCGCTATCCTCTCCAGGCCTCCTGGTAACATGACAGAAGAACTCATGATTATTGAGCATTTCAGAAAACACATTTTGTTCGAGCGCATGAGAAGCATAGTGGATGAAGTAATTTTTTACAGTAACTTTTAACTCGGTAGAGGGAGTTAACTTTACACAAAGTCCAGTTGGAAGGACAGTAAAAGATAAGAAACCCTTTGACAACCTCCTCATCCTCGGCAAATTGTTTCATCGAAACAGAGAATCGTGAAGCAAAGATAAGAGATAAGAGATAAGATGTGAAAAAACAACCGTCCACCCTAAAAAAATTCTTGCAAAGTGATTTCACAAGGAAAAAAGGCGTTTTGAGTACGTCTTGCACAAGACATGCTCTATTTCATAGCTATTAGTATTGGCCGAAAGAAATTAGCAAGTAAAACTGAATCTGCTGTGATTAAAAGCTAAGACTAAAGCAAAAGAAATACCATAAGTCACAACTGGTTGATGAAACATGGAAGGGGAATGTTGACAGAAACATTTCCCATCCAGATGTCAACCAGAGTACACTACTTGACTATGAAAAGAATTGTCGTTTATTGCACATAGATACCATTAAGAGCTATGGATAATTAAGGCAAGAAAGGCGCCGAAGACGAGGAAGTCTAGACTCTTGAATGAAGGTAATTATGACAAGATGCAGCATTAAGGGGTATATGTCAATAGGGCATACGTAAGCCTTGGGTAACGGACACAATAATGTAAGACAAAGCTACCAAAAGAAACATGTATTTTTTAACTTATTTAATCACACGTGTAAGGAATGTAGATCATGCCTTTAATGCAATGATATTCATAAATTGTTCATTGGGTGAGTGACTCAAATTTCAAGGTACGATGATTATAAGTATGAAAAACAACAATGGGTTAAAGGTGAGCATATTGTAAATTGCATCATATCCAACTGGAGCCAATAAACATTAACAAAGAAAGTATACATCACCCACAATCAAAGACAACAAATATTGGCAAAAAAAAGCATAACGACCTCACCTCAGCCTCTGTGGGTCTATATACAGTTGTATACCCGACAAGGACGGGACATAATATTGGTGAACGGAATCACTTCCATTCAACAACAGCGGCACTCCCACCCCATAAACACTCCATTCTTTGTACGAGTCCCATAAATCCCCAAGGGAAAAGAATGGTTGCCTATCAGCATCACGAGTTCTCCATCCCTTCTTTCTTACCTGCAATCACAAATGCTGCTAATTTCATATTTGAGCTTCAATTAAGTAATCGCATTTGTTATTGTGCAATCCCAAACAAAACACACTTCCATTCCAAATCATAAACTAAACTAGCTGACCAGAAGACTCTGAATTATAAAACCAATAAATAGAAACCCTAATATATAGTATCAAGTTTTAGGGCAAAATAGCTATGATCAAAAGATTTAACAAAAACCACCTGATTGCATCCTAACATTTAGTTAAGCAATAAGTATATTCTGTAGTATGTACAAGCTACACCCAAAGTTCCGTGTCCAGGTGTAAAATGTTCCTTGTACCACAATGTTCACCAATGCTATGTCTTGATAGTGAAATAAAATTACTTGAAATTTCAGACATAGAACTTTCATGAAAGAAAAGCTATCTCAATTGTTAATTCGAATTTTGTTTTCTTCTATTTCCTCAGCAACCAAACAAGGTCAACAATATAGAAAGGAAATGGTAAAGCTAAAGCCTGTAAAACAAATAAAAAACCTAATTCCGTGCTTCATTGTCATAATGAAGTAAGTGATGACTGGAATAGTAAAGAAACCACAAACTTTCCAAACGAATTGTCGGCAACCAAACAGAGTCAGAGTTTTCACAGTACCTCATAGAAGTACTGAGCCGGAACAAATGGAGTGACCGACTCCATGAGCCGATCCAAGTTGGTGTAATTGGCCTGCCGCCCGGTTGGTAAAGAAGGGCAGACGGAATTGGGCCTCGAGTTGGACAATGCCGTCGACTCGTCCGAGTCGGTCCGGCTCTCCACCGACTCGACCTTGTCCTCTTCCCTCAGAACTGGCCTCTGGAGCTGCCTCTGCAGCCGCCTCATCGCCGGAGGGTTGTAGAATCGGTCGGAGCCGTGAGTCCGAGTCACGGCGAAGCCGCCCGAGTTGGACATTACGCAAAAATCACTAAATCAATTGAGATCAAACACGGGAATTGAATCGCTCTGGAATTGAAATTATGGTGTGCAAAATTGGGTAAAGGTAAAGGGGGGGTTTTGGTAGGGTTTCAAAGTAAGAATTCTGAGAGGAAGTGAAAGGTCATGGCGATGCCCACCAAGTGTTTGTGTTTATGTCTCAGTGTGTTGGTGTGAGGTTAGATTTGAAAGAACCAAAGTGTCAAGACTGAGAAAGGTAGACGACGATGGAATTGTGTTTTTTCACTTCAACACACACAAAAAATAGAGAATTAGAGAAAAAGAAAATATATATATCGAGAACTGTTGCGTGATTGTGTTGTGTACTGTGAAATTAAGCTAAGCTGTGAAGCTTTGATACTTTGTATCCTTCTCTGAAGAAAAAAAAAACACCAATTATGACTTTATGACGCCTTAAATGGCAAATTTGGACAACCTCTATTGACGCATGAGGACTCCCGGCATACCCTAATTACAATTTAGCCCTTTTCTTTTACTTCTAGAATTCTACTCAAAAATAACAATTTTCCCCGACGAGCATGCGATCGTTTCAATGAAAATTATTTTGGGTATCGAACAAAGTTATTAAAATAAAACAATCTTTTACCAAAAAAAAATGCCATTTCATTTATTATACAAGTTGTTAAACATGGGATTCGACAAGCTTGGGGTGGCGGGTGAAATCAGGTTAAATATGAAGGATTTGTAGTGTTGGTTCTGGTTAATAAAAAAAACACTAGTAGGCACCTTTGCAGATATTTAAGAGTGGACAAGGCGATTTATGCATATAGAGCTAATACATGTGTGTATATAAGGAAACTAGGTAGTAGATTCTCTTACTCGGATCGTAGGAGGCCCTTGAATGGGTTGAAGGTTTGGGAAGTTATATCAATCGGCCGAAGTGGCAAAGACTATGTGAGACGACACACAGGCGTTGCCACTTCGAGGTGAATGAGGACTTAGTCTTTGTTTTTTTGCTGCGGGATGTCGTAATCAGGTTTTGATACGAGTGTTAAATGTTATTGTATAGTCCAATCTATTCTACTGCATCCTTTAAATCATCATCATATTATCTCAAACGATTTTTACGTTTGTGCACTAACATTCATCTTGTTGCATGGTTAATTTACAATTGGCGTGTATAATCTAACACTTCTTTATTACAATATTTAAAAGGTAACGAAAAATCATTACAATAATTCAATAATTTATACTAAAAATGTGTGTTATTTATGATTTGAATATAATTAATTATGTAATCAAATGAAACAATGAACGTGTGTATCATGTTTGACATATTTATTACCAATTTTTGCTCAATAAATTCAAACATGTGAAGTTTATTAAAGAAATATGATTCCATCAAATAAATATTAATTATGTTTTCCATGTAGATAAAGTATTTGAGGTCAACTTATTTCCAGATAAGATGATGTATGTTATTTAAATTAACTTATAGATTCAGGCCAAACAAGTGAAGGCCTGCACATGGAGCGGGGAACAAGATAATTTAGGCTAGAATTAGGGTATTATCAGATTATTTAACTCCAAGTTAGAAAATGTAAAATCATATATTTGAAGGGTATTTGGGTAAATTACATATTCTATATAATATAGTAATATACTACACATGCATCCATGGAGTAAGAGTCATTGAACTCTCATTTTCACCTTTCTCTATCAATTATCGTTGAATTTCAAGAAAAGAGAATCAGATATCTTTGGAACAAATGTTTATAGTGCATTAACTACATTTGATAAAAAGGTTTATTTCGCATATGGGATGAGATCTAATGTACACGCACTAAGTTCCACTTCAAATGTGGTATGTTTTATTATGAAGCCTCAATTCAAAGACTCAAAAAAGGTGGACTCAAAACTCCAAATTAGCGGACTTGAATAAAACCCGACTCCTACAACAACATTCCCACATACATGGACAAAAAAACTAGGTTATCAAATTTATTTGACTCTAAATAAAAAAAACTCACCACCTCTTATTGTAATCATTATAAAAAAAAAGTGGTTATGTCATCAACTATCCAATTTTGTGCAATTGCAATTTTAAATGCTAAATTACTCATTGCATATATTTACAATACAAATATATTTTTATTATTGTTGAATTGCTACCTATCACTTCTTTTTTTTATATATATAATCGATAAAGTAATGATGTTTTATTTGAATGTGTAGAATAATTTAAGTGTCAACTTACGACTAAAGTATATTAAATTTTTGGGTATATAAAGAAAAAAAAGTTAATAAAAGTGTCATAGCTTTTTGTGTAATCTCACTTATTCTCAGCGGCAGGTTTTAGGATTTAGCAAACTGCCTCATTATTTTGGGCAACAAATAGAAAAAGAACCCACAATTTTTAGATTCTTATCCGTTCATCATGTGGATTCATAATAACTACACTAAATTGTGTATAAATGTAAAATAAATTTAATACAAGGGTCATAAATGTAATTATTACTGAGATTACCGACATAGACCGGGTCCAAGTAATTTGACTAATTTCTAAGGCCTGGTGTATATAATTATATACTAATAGATGCCATTGCTTTATTAAAAATTTCAATGGATGTTTGATTTGTTTTTCCTACTAAAAGATAAGATTTCAATTTCAATGTGAGAATTTTTGACAATTATGGATATTGTAGATTCTTATAATAGAAAAAAAGAAAAAAAAAAAGACTATAATCACTCTAATATGGTAAGGAGTTGTTCCATCTTATCTCGAGTTCAAGATTCAAAGTATACAATTGTGTGCACTAGGGAGGGGTTTACTGTCCTTATGAATCTATATATTCTATCGATTTGAATAGAGATTAATCTGAGTGTAATATGACTTAAAAATAATGATCGCGGATCCATATTAAGACTACGTAGTTAAGACAACAAAAAATATGAAAAATGACTCTCTACTCTCTCTCTATCTCTCTCTCTCTCTCTCTCTCTCTCTCTCTCTCTCTCTCAAATACCTTTTCTTTTCTATATGTTCCATCTTCTAGAGCATTCACATTGAAGGGACTTAAATTCAGTCTCTTTCTGTCACATTTGTAAGTTTTTGTCTACCACATCAGCAAAAGATCCAAAATAAAAACTCACACTATAGTTGGGACTCACTTCCAAACCCTTAAATATGACCCACAATCATAAATAAAATAAATAATATGATTAATACAATTAAACATAATTAAAAATAAAATCTTATACGTAATTAATTTAAACATAACGTTACTAAAAAAATTAATATGACATTAAATTTATATTTTTTTAAACTGCTAATTTTTTAATCAATAGCTTTTAATTCAAATTCAAATTAAAACTAACAATGATATTAAACACTATATGAAATCAATTTCAAAATAAATTAAAATTTATAATTTAAATTAAGCATTACAAAAATCAAAACATTACAATTACAATTATTCACTAACACATGTCAATGTATGATTGGGGGAAAGAAGCAAAAAAAAAAAAGACTTAAGGGCCGGCCCTAAAGTAAGGGACCAGCCACTATTGCAAATCCTCTCCATTGAAGGTTTGGTCATTGGGACTCTGACATTTTGGGTTCCCAAGACTATGAGACCCATGGCTGGAGATGCCCTAATGCAAAGAAGCAAAGTCAGCAAAATTGTCTATGATGATGACGTTTGCACAAAGGTAACAAGTTAGTCGTCTTTAATTTTTCATTTTCAAAATAAGTGTCATTTTACAATTTGAATTGAAAAAAAAAAACACATCATTACAAAATAAGATAATTAAATTAGTCTTTTCAACAGAAGAGAAGTAAATGAGTATAGTTGGGACATCGACAATCTTCATAGGTGTTGGGGACCTTACAAGTTTCTTCGGCGCGGAAAGCACGAACTTAATTATTCTTGCAACAATGTATCAAGCGAGACGACTCTTGAGTTTTAGAGAGGCATGAGGTCTTTGTAGTCTTGAAGAGTCTCATTGATCTCCTCATAACCATGTATCCAACGAAATCCTTAGGGAGGCAAGATGGCTCTTGTGAGATACAAAATTGGATGGTGTTTATGGGCATGGGCACGTGAGTATGGCCATTGCGTTTACGTTTCAAGTATGAGTCTTAGTAAACCTTTGAGAGGCTCATAGGTTTATCTTGAGCATGGACTTCAGTGTTTCATGGTAGAGATATATATACTCACCCTAAATAAAGTAAAAATATATCCACTTAAGTGGATAACGACAAAGAGATAAATATGAATGAATTTTTCTGAAAAAAACTTCAAAATCCGCATAAGTTATATAATATATTTTATATATGTGTGTGTGAAGTTTACTCATAGAATTTTTGTGTTGATTGTCTACATAATAAAATACAAAATACATACACCATTTTCTTTTTTCAAATTTGGAGGATTTATTAATTTTCAAATTTAATTAGTATATTTTGTTGAATTAAATAATTAAGTTGTATTTTATAAGGAAATATTAGTTTCATTAATAATAAATAATGTATTACAAACTTACCAAACTAAGTTGAGTGGTGACTAAAACCTCTTGGTTTCTTAATTCGGTTTTTTCTGCGGCGCCTGTGCCTCCTTGGACGGAAGGTGGAGCTTTAGAATCAAAACGATATCTCTCGTATGAGTGTTATACCTTTAGGGTATCCAGGGCGACGGTGATTGCTTTCGTTTGTGGCGGGTTGTGGTTGGGGCGGGGGGGGTACGGGAACGGGGCGCGCAAAG
>JAYMTA010000483.1:0-28012 GCA_036897625.1 Pelargonium cotyledonis | reverse complement strand
TTTAAAGCCAATCCGTTGAATTGTTCTCCCACCCGCCTCTCGTCACCATCGTGTATGCCATCTGATCCGACAACAAACTCGAAGTATGATCTGATAAATCTGACCAGATCACCACCTTTCAAACCACATTCTCATTCTCTGCAATCGTCTCCTATCAACACCAACCAAAAAAACATATCGCAAATCTACACCGCAAATCTAAAAACCTTAACAAAATCTTAACTTGCTATCAAAGCAAGACTCGATATCGAAACGACAAAGGCCGTAATTTACTATATACAAATCCAAGAGAATGTCACTATTATGAAATCAAAAGCAGCGGTAACCGAGCAAAAACTCTATTTGACTTTCAAAACGACAGAGCACTCGATAATTCTAATTCCTTGAAAACTAAGTGATATTAGTTTATGTTTTGTACACAGAATGTTTCTAATAAAATTAATTATAAATAAATAAAATAATTATGAGTTTTATGGTTCTACCAAATACTAATACTTTAAATATTTTGAGTTTTGATCTTGAATGCAGATATTAATGTATTTGATAAAGTGTCTAAATCCAAATATAAATGAACCAAATGGATTGATATTACATAGTAGCAGCTACAATGGGCACAAGCCAGTAGAGTAGTTAATTTGATAAGTAAAGTTGTTAAGACTAATTAATCAATGTTGGCTGTTTCTTTAATTGCTTACTTTAATTATAATTAAAGCTGGATTGGTGTGTTTATAACGTGATTTCTCATATTTTTCTATCTTATGTTTTATTATCAATTAATCTTGTAACATTTTTGACATAGACATCACATTCACACAATGACATTTTCAAAATATGAGGTGGGCTGGGCTTGGTTGATTTTGACGTAGAGGCCTAAGCCCACCATCACTTCACAAATGGGCTATGTTTCCACACGAACGATACTTGATATTCAAGAAAGTCAAAACGCATGCGTCCACACTAATTATATCCCAGGGCGGCGAGCCCTTGATTCATAAGAGTTAAAATCGCTGAAGAGACTTCTATGCCACAAGAAATGTTCCACATTTCTCATCCATGCTTAGTTTCCACTGGAGGCAACCATATCGCAATGAGAGCTCCCCGTTTGCCTCCTATAGTTAGTCTCCACAAAGAGGCTTTCGATGCTCTTAAAGTCCCCACCTAAACTTCTCACCATGTTATAAGGTCGACACTAGGAAGAGTAAGCACTCCTCAGACCTCTGCCTTACCCCACGATGGTTGAAGAGCATGCAAAAGCAGTCGAGCTCATCTAATGATTGCAAACAAGACATGTTTGGGAGGGTAGAACTCAAGCACGCAATTGGTCCCCAAAGCGGACTCCACTGTTCCAACAAACAACAGCACGTCGACATGTGGCAAACTTGATTTGTGAATACAAATACTCACTCTGTAGATAAGAAAAGAAAAGAGTTAAAATGTTCTACCATATTTTCCGCATTATGCTTGTTGAGCTCTGATTCTTTGTAAGAGAGATTCTTACTCTCACGTTAAAAGGTGAATTTCATTGCACCAACACCAGATTTGCACATTGCGCGTGTTTTCCTCCATTTCAAGTTTTTAAGTGATGAGTTTTGGAGCTCTAAATCTTCACTAGTCTACAAAATCATCAAAATAAACAATTTGTGGAATCCACTTAGTCCAATCAAGTGCCTCACATTAGTTCGAGTATGTAGTAGGATTCGAATGCTAATTGGTGTTTTTCGTTCGTTATTCATTTTTCAAGACATTCATCATCTTTTGAAGATTACTAGTCGAGCTTAGCCCAGCTTTCTTGAAACATTGGCCCTAAACTTTCTGTAGGCCCTGGCCCAATACTGCTTGGTGATTTTTGTACCTATAGTTTTCTGACATTTCTTCTATTATTCAAGCAACCAGCGGGCCGGGCCTAGAATGACCTATTTTCATTGGGCCACAATTGAGAGTCCAGATTCTAATCTATCGGGCTGGGCTTGCTCTAGCCCGTGTGCAAATGGCCCGTTACTACATGCGTAGTAATTTTCATATCAATTTTCCAAATATACATTATACACAATTTCGATAAATTCTAGTAATATGATTGTCTTAAGCGTATTTCTAACTTGCTCATTCGCTCAAAAATCACTCTTGCTAGACTTAACGTCGTGCTAAAAAGAAGCATTGAGTTGATACTGTATTTATTAGAAAACTTTACTTGATATTTCTGAGACGTTATCGCTTGTAACTTATGGAACAAATTTAACTTTTCATTATCTTTTGTGGAAATATAGTTGGATTAATTGCAACCCTACATGCAAAAATGATTGCATGAAGAATAAGCCAATAAGATGATTTGAAATAAAACTAGAAAAGGAAAGGCATTGATAGAGACTGAAGGTGACATGAGTGAAACCATTGTTGTTGTGTTGTGTTTTGTGGTTCTAGCTAGTCACTTACCTTATTAACACTTGTCTTGTTGTTGCGTTGGGCCCTAGTATTCACTTCCTATGTTTTGTTGTTGGTTAATTGGGTCCATTTATCATTATCTAAAATTGAAAGATAATCATAAATAGCGTTTGTTGATGAAATCATAATTTCGTATCACCACAAAGCGTTGAGTCAACTAACAAGACTCAAGATATTGTTTAAAATTATTCCGAATTTTTGAGTTTGAGATTCGGAAAATGAATTGCATGTGGTAGGGAGAGATTTTTAAAAGTGTTTATTTTGACCACTTCAAAAACCAAAATAATTATGTAACTATATTATTTATTTAAACAAACCATATATATGTATGTATATGTATATATAGAGTAAAATGTGTATTAGTTGACTGATATAATTTTATATTAATTGCAACTTAACCAAGCTAATGAGGTGATGACACCTCATTAAATTTCACTTATACCCACCAAAGTGAATTTATGGGAGCGGAGCGATCTGTCCGGATCCATGATTTTAAATGAGTTGTCATCACCTCATTAGTGCAACTGATATAAAGTTATATAAGTCAACTGATGCTCGTATTACTCATATATATTTAAACGTATTTATTTTATGAGCACAAATATTTATAGTTTGTTTATTAAGCATTAAAGATTAAAGATAAGGTAATTAGGTAAAGATGATGAGGTGAACAAGATCTGTACATTTTAATTTTTTCATGCAAAAAGACACCATATTGTGCATAAAAACAACATGTCACCTAACGATTTATAGCTAGGCCAAGGACCATGATAAATATATAAAAAATATTTTTTTTTAACCAACTCAATATATTCAATAAATCATGCATTCATAATCACTAATCGGTATTGACCCAATGCTCCTTTATAGATTGGTGTACTGTCTATTTCCGGCATTGAGAAAAAGGTACAAAACAATGCTCTTTTCATAATTAATTAGTTGCATTTTATACTTACCAAATTACACTCCAATTATTCGTATATGATTTTTATATGCACCATGTTTTTACACTATTTTTGTTTAAAATTATGTATCGAATGTGGTTTGCGTTACGGAAATTTGTCTCGTCCCAAAAAAAATAGTTTGATTCTTTCTTGTCCGTGCACTCCACCTCGGTTGGCGAGGCCATGGCGTTGTGTTTAGTGCATGGACTATTGATTCTCCTGTCCAATATGTTTCACGGGACACACATTGAGGTTTTCACCTAATGGTGCGTTTATTGTGTGTTTTAGAACTCATGACACAAACCTAGCTTCTAAGAGTCAGAACAAAAACCTAAAACTCAAACTCAAGTCACAAGACTTTGACATCTTCCCTACCACATGAATAAGAAAATCAATCGGTTGTGTCAAAATTGATCGAGTAGAAAGAGTTGTCACGATTTTTCAGATGATTGAATCGATCCATTAGATGGAAAGAAGACTAAAGGTCAAGTCATATCATTCCGTAATAGTTTGATCCGAGGTCAAATTCAAGTTCTATACAAATGCAGACATTACCGAGCTAACCTATATTATCAACATATTTAACAATAATAAAAAGACAATTATAAATAATCAAGATTTTTAAAGTTCATTAGTCCATGCACTAAACAACACTAACCTAAAATACAAGGTTGGTTTAATTTAAGTGAAAATTGAACCTTAATTAATTTTATGGGGACCATTTCTAGCTAATAGCATAATTGTGTGATCCCATAATTAGAGTAACACATGTCCTAATCACTTGCCGATTGTCTTGACTTTTTCATCAAACTCTTATTATCCATTTTATCTTGTCGTCCCTTTCTAATCACCTACTTAATTCCTTAATTAATCCAAATTATATGCCATTAATCTTCATTGAATAGACTATATATTTGTTTTACTTTATAGTTATTACAAAGTCAACGGCTAAGTGCGGTACATGTACATGCACTTGCTCTATCTAGTAAAACTTTCATTATTTACTATATAGTTCGATTATGCGTTTAAATACATTAATTAAATTAATTTAATCATGTTAATAACTATGTAAATAATATGTATTTAGGATGATAGATTGAACAATTATCTCCAAATTCACGTGAGAATTAATTAACATAAGTCGGTGCATAAATGAATTAAATTATCTTACGACTCTACTCTCGAGTGAAAAATAGAATCATGATCAACAGAAACTTGCATAGACCACTTATAGGGAACACAATTAGCAACCAAAAACAAATAGACATGTAGTCGTGTTGTTGACCAATGACCCGTTGGTTGGTTGGTTCGTGAAACAAAAACAAAAATAAATAAACAAATAATAATAATAATAATAATAACATGTGTTGTTGTAGTAAACTAAATAGAGGTGTTAAGCTTAACCATGGTTAGTGGCGAAAGTTAGCGCCAAGAAGTACATGAATGTTGACTAATGGTTATTTCATGCCTTGATTTCAGAGAAACTATTTAATTATAATTAACCCTTCATTATCATATTATTAATTCAATTCTTCCTTAAATATTTTCATCATCTTCCCAACTTGCATCTTGTCTCGCGTGGATTTCACTCACTCCTACTAATTACACTAGGTTGTCATGAGGATGGCGCGTGGAGAGAGGGCGCGTGTGGAGGGAGGTCAAAAGAATCACCTGAAAATGAGTAACTGGTAAAATGGAGTGAAGCGAAAGAGAGCATTTGAAATGGAATGAGTTGCAGAGACAGACAGTTGTGAGTTGTGACAAAAATTGAGCAATCAACAACAATTTCTCACCTTCAACCTTTGTCTCTTCATCACTATTTGTATGATATTTTCCTCTTAAATCTCCTCCATTTCTCTAAAAATCCCATCTTTTTTTGGTTTTTGTTTCTGGGTTGTCCTCAATTTTGAAGATTTCACAGTATCAGGAGTCCACTGGTTGCCATTTCATGCTCAAGTTTTCGATTTTTTTAAGAGGTACGAAGATTATTGCTCTAATTCTGTTTTGTCTGTTTGGCTTCTCAGAAACCTGGGAAAAATATGTGAAATAAAGCCTCTGTGGGTGTGTTTGTATATTTGTGATTCTGTTTTGGGGTTTTTGAGAATTTGAAGTGGTGGCTTCAAGTTTGCATTTTGCTCAACTGGTAATGTTATTAGGTTGTTTTCTTATCTGGGTAGGGTTCTTCATTGGATCACAAAATTTGGTTTCTTTTTCATTTCCCACATGTTTTTCTCTGGAACCAAACAGATGCTGTGCATTTCTGTTTTTGATTAGTTTAATTCCTGCAATTTTGTGACTGTGAACTTTCAATGAAACAGCAGATTCACTGAGAGATCTTCAAATTGCTATAAGAGAAGAAGGGTTTGATTTTGCAAGATGATCACAGTTATGGATTCTAGAAAAGACCCTGTTAGGAATTCTGATAGCTGCTTAGATTCTCAGTTGTGGCACGCCTGCGCCGGAGCGATGGTTCAAATGCCATCTCTTAACTCCAAGGTGGTTTACTTCCCTCAGGGTCATGCTGAGCATGCCAATAGGAATGTCGATTTTGGGAATTCTTTGATTCCACCATTGATTCCATGTAGAGTTTCCGCCATTAGATATATGGCGGATCCTGAGACAGACGAGGTTTATGCCAAAATAAGGCTAATTCCTTTGAGAAGTCATGATTGCAATCTTGAAGATGATGATGGAATGGGTAACAATGAAACTGATGATTCGGAGAAACCTGCATCTTTTGCAAAGACATTGACACAGTCTGATGCTAACAATGGCGGGGGTTTCTCCGTCCCAAGGTACTGTGCAGAGACTATCTTTCCTCGCTTGGACTATTCAGCCGAGCCTCCCGTGCAGCCTATCTTTGCTAAGGATGTGCACGGAGAGACTTGGAAGTTCAGGCATATTTATAGAGGAACCCCTCGTCGCCATCTATTGACAACGGGGTGGAGCAATTTTGTGAACCAGAAGAAACTTGTTGCTGGGGACTCAATTGTGTTCTTGAGAGCTGACAATGGTGATCTATGTGTTGGGATAAGGCGTGCCAAGAGAGGAATTGGTGGCGGACCTGAGTGTAAATCTGGATGGAACTCGGCTGCTGGTTCTGGCTCTCCATACGGTGTATGTTCTCCTTTTATGAGGGAAGATGACAAGGGATTGCTGCGAAGAAATTCTAGCAACGGTGATTTGAAGGGAAGAGTGAAGGCTGAATCTGTTAATGAAGCTGCAACTCTTGCTACCAACGGACAACATTTTGATGTTGTTTACTATCCTCGATCAAGCACTCCGGAGTTTGTTGTGAAGGCCCCAGCTGTAAGAGCTGCAATGCAAGTACAATGGTGTTCTGGAATGAGGTTTAAAATGCCTTTTGAAACCGAGGATTCGTCCCGCATTAGCTGGTTCATGGGAACTATATCTTCTGTTCAGATTGCTGATCCCATCCGTTGGCCTACATCTCCATGGCGGCTTCTCCAGGTACTTTATATCGAGCATAGATTTGTATATTAGACTTTGTTATCAACAATTTGTGAAGCTCAAGTAACAAATTTTGGAATGCACTATAGCAGAAACCATAGCAAATAAAACATACAGTTATTGCATAGTTCACACTTTCAATTCATATTGAACTTGCACTCACAAATGTACCGCATACTTTTGTAGTCGTAACTGCTATCAAGATTCTGGGTAGAGGGTAAAAATGTCATTCTTGAATGAAGATCATTATCTTAGCTTAGGATGTATGCATATAAGGAGTTGCTAAGTTTTCAGATTCAAATGTTCAGATCAGACTCTGTGGATGTACTTCTAATTCACTTGTGTTTGTAAACAACAAATGGGGCTCACATGCATTTGCAGTTCGGAATCATCCAGTTGTAGTGTAATAATGTTCAAGATCTATATCGGTTTACTAATTAGGTATTATTTTCTGAATGTTCAGGTGGCATGGGATGAGCCAGATTTGCTGCAGAACGTGAAGTGTGTTAGTCCATGGTTGGTTCAGTTGGTATCAAACATGCCGACTACCCATTTCTCCCCTTTCTTGCCACAAAGAAAGAAGTTGCGGCTTTCACAGCACTCGGATTTTACCCTGGTTGGCCAACTTCCGATGCCATCGTTCTCCAGTAACCCCCTCAGGCCTGACAGCCCATTTTGTTTCATCTCCAACAACATTTCTGCAGGCATACAAGGAGCCAGGCATGCTCAATATGGACTCTCTCCATCGGATCTCCATCCAAACAAACTGCAATCCGGACTATTCCCAATTGGCTTCCAGCAGTTTGATCATCACAAAGCCCTGCCTACAGGAACCCTAGGTAGCAATTTCATGGGAAACGCCAGAAAAAGCGAAAACCTTTCCTGCCTGCTGACAATGAGCAATCCCACTCAGCACATGAAGGAAAACGGTGGTACAAAGACACCTCAGTTGGTATTGTTCGGTCAAGTCATTCTCACCGAGAAGCAGATTTCTCAGAGCTGTTCTAACGACACAATAGGTAACTGTACGTCAGATGGTAATGTTGCAGAGAACACAGCAAATGTTGCTGACCGCTCTGCGGATTCTGCATCACAAGAGAATGGTCAGCCAGAAATCTCTTCGGATGAACTGTTCAATGATAATGGGAAAACTGAACTTGGCTTAGAAACTGGTCATTGCAAGGTTTTTTTGGAGTAGGAGGATGTGGGTCGAACACTTGACCTATCTGCCCTTGGATCATATGAAGAATTGTATGCAAAGCTGGCCAACATGTTCGGGATTGAAAATTCTGATATGCTTAGCCGCGTGCGTTGCTGCAACGCAGCGGGTGCTACTAAGCACACCGGAGAAGAACCTTTCAGGTAAATCTCTGCATCTTTCTCGAGTCTATTTCAATTTCCTCACTATGCACTACCTGCACTCTTATCACTTTATTCTTGTTTTTGTTTGCATGGCAGCGATTTTTTGAAGACAGCAAGAAGGCTAACCATTCTTACTGATTCAAGCAGCAACAACATAGGAAGGTAGCTAGAGAACATGAAGCTTCCATCAAATGTACAGATGAGTTCCCGAGTCCATCCCCTTTCCCATTTTTCGCTGGTATGGTGTCATAAGTCACTGCAGCATCAAATTTGTGGGATATTGCAGCTCATTTTCAATTTTCTTGCTAAGAAAACTGGTTTTGGTTTTGTCAAGCAAATTTTCCGGTTAGCAAATCTCGGGTTTTGCTCACATTCTTGTCCATCTTTGGGAGTTATTAGACCTTTGTAGTTTTGGATAGATCGAGTGATAACTTGTTGAGAACGCATGCTTACTGCTTAGGGTTGGAAACTTGGTTTGCTTCGAATAGACGAAAAAAACAAGAATGGCTTAACATTTTCGTATTCTCTTTTTGGTACGCATGAAGCTGTCTTGTGGATTAGTTTTTGAGTTGAAGTTCATGTTGGAAAAGTCTTTCGAGTTGTGGTTGGTCGTTTTGGTTAGGTAAGTAGGTTTAGTCACATGTTCATCATTAATCATAGTCAATAAACTTTATGGCGCCGCCATAATAGGATCTTAAATCATAGTTTAATTTGGAATCAGCAAGAGTTTTAAACAGAATGATATGAAAATGCAATTGTTGTGTTGATGAGGCAAGAATATCTTAGAATCAAAGATTGGGATTAAGAAAAGATTAACCATGATTAGGAGCTTTGAAATTGAGTGTTTCAACTACCAGACAAAGATTCTTTTGGGCATAGTTGAAAAGTAGATCAAGTTTCATAGCCAAATTGTTGTTGGTTCGCAAATATTTATTCTAACTTATCAGTCTATATCAGTGGTTAAAGGTATGCCAGAATCTCAAATCTCATTTTTTATTTATTATTATTATTATAGATTTTTAAACGAAAATTCTAATGTAAACGTTGTTTCATATTAAAATTAATTCTCATCACATCTAAGAACGTTGTGAATTAATATATGCATATTTCTTGGATTAAATTAAAGCAACTTTCACAGCTCATTGCCATGTTTAGTATATTGTGAAGAAGTAGCTGACAAGTAACAAGCAGGCACACTGGAATTCATTGTCATGTTTTGAGATAATAAATTATATGAGAACAAATATATATATTATTTTTTGGTTCAAATAAAAAAAATATTTGCAAGATCCAAGAAAAATCCTATGTATAGATTATATTCATAGTCAATGAATCAATGAACAAATCAAACAAATTGTTCAGATAAATATATATTCAAATATTTGGGTGTTTTATGTTTGGGTAGAGCAGTGATTAGAAATGGATTTTGACTTTAATGTTATGTTTGAATACCGATACTCGTATGTATGGAGTGTTATGTTTTTCTTAAGTTTAATACCCAAAATGAGTATCATATTCAGTCACCTTTTTTTTTTTTTTTTTTTTTTTTTTTAATTTTTTATGCATAAAATCATTTTTTCTCAAAATCATAAAAGTTCAAATGAAAAGACAATAGAGTTTAATTTGAAATCTCGTGAAGTACGTTTTGATTGTCATTAGATTGGACTCAAATTCTAATTCAAATTCTTTTAATATTCAAACACTCTTTTAACTCGAATCCAACATTTATGAATTCCTTTTCAAACCCAATCCAAATAAGCAAAAACAATTAAATCAAACTATTTTCAACAAATAGCTCACTAGTCTACTACCAATCTACTTGTACACGATTTCTCATTTCTACACACAACGCTGCAACGGTCTTATTACAAATTAATGTAAACTAAATCTAAAACTTTTTGTCTACGTGAAGTTAATTTTCCGAGCCTAAAAATTAACAGGAAGATCAGCTAAAAATGCCAAGGTATGAGGAGATGTTGACTTGCCAAACTGAGAACACCAGGACGGGAGCTTCTCAAGAACTCTTGCAGCTTTTGGTGTAATAATGTCCATATCGGTTCTTAGCTTTAAGAGTGGAGGCTGCTCCTCGTGCTGCTCGGTCCCGGTGTCACGTGACTGGGTGGAATTCTTCGCCCAGTACAAAGTTAGATAGAATCTTGTTGGCGCACTCTTCCCTCCCGAATACTGAATTGTGTGCCACCCGTCTACCCTACTCTTGTCGCCATACGGGACCAACTCAGAGTTTTCTGCATTACAAATGTGATTTTGAGAGAATCTGTGAGCAGCGAAAGGGTAAATGAAGGCATATTCAAAGAAGGGAGAGGACAACAAAAATATCGGGTTAATATGCTTGAGATATTTCTTAAAATATGGTTTACATATAATAGGATGCACATTGTTGAACTATGTCGCACAATGACGATAAATGAGGACTAAAACTGCTTTATATACTAGTTGGACCACCCACCTAATAATTAAAAAATTTACCCCAATGTTTATACAAAGGATTCTATACGCATAATATTGAAACTGTCCTTTCTAGTAGTAGAATTGCTGCTGTCTTTTAGCAGCTTTTGTTATTGCTGGAACTATGGGGTATCGTTCAGCAACTATCTCTATCAAATTGTTTGGACCTACTCATTATCAAATGGGCACAGGGATATTTTCCGCATGAAATTGAACAGTCAGTACTGGACTAGCCCAAAATCGAAGTTAATCAGATATTTGAACTTGGTATTTGGGCATGACATGTCAGCCCACCCAGCCGTATGTGGTTCCACATGCATCCACATGCAATCCCACATCGACAGTACGGGAACTTCAAATACTAGTTGGGTCATGTAATAGCTTAACCCTTTATATTGGACAACTTAACAGGAACAAGGAAACAAAATTAATGCCGTACCTTTGAATGTGAAGTCTTCTATTTCATTAAAATTGATTGCAAGAGCCCAGCGGACGGAACCCTTTGTATCTATTGAAACTTCAGTGATTCTGCTACCGCCTTTTGTATCACTATCAACTTGTAGTGTGGGAATATCTGACTCGCTCCATCCATCTTCGGCATCATCATAGGCCCAACAACCATATTTGACAGAAAAGGTAACAAAATCTACAACCTTCTCTCTACCACATATAAACCCCTCGTTGATTTCCGCAACCTCATTTGTTAACTTTCCAGGAGTTGTAGAAAATAAAGACACATATGAGCTAGAATCTTGCTCCCCGCTAAATCTTCCGGTTGTATCCACAACATGCACAACCTGAGAACCATAAGGTAATTGTAATCTCCATAATCACATGGAGAAACTAATTTGATACATTGCTTGCATTTCCAAGAGAATCTAACTGTTATGATAAAGTATGGGAACCCTCAATAATTTTCAACTTTTCATTTTTAAATCAACTTTTCAATCCTAAGCTGCAGCTCTAACTCCAGAACTCAAATTTTGGACACTGGACAATCTAAGTTCATCTAGTGAATATTTACAAACATACTGAATATTTATATAATGAAAAAAGGACATTTACACTATATCAAAGTGTGACAAGAAAATCAAATTAAGTATAAGTGGCTACGGACACAACAAATGTTAGGCACTTACATTCACGGCTCTGGCAGTATCTTCAGTAAATGGTGGAACGGTACCAGATAATACCACACTAATGAAGAGGCCAAACAGAATACAAGATGCGAGGATGAGAGATCGTTTTCCACCTAGACAGAGAACACACAAATAGTTTTTATAAGCATACCAAATTCAATAACGAATTTCAGGTTTATAATGGTGAGTAAATATAGAAGGAAAACATGCATAAGGTTGGAGCTACTAGCCTACCACCTATAAAACTGTCCAGACTCACCTAAACTGCATTGGGAAAGCATGCATAAAGATTAAGGTCCCCTTTGATGAGACTCAGTCCTTACCTAACTAATCAGGATCTGCTAACAACTGACAGACAATGTTGGTGCAAATTCCCAGGCCAAGATTTAATTCAAATCAACCCTCGTCTTTGTGTTCCTAAACTATATAAGGATCTCATGGTCTAAAGATATATATTTAAGCTCAGAGCTGGGGGAAGAATTCCCCACAATCATTTTCAGTTGGGCCTTGCCAGTGGAGCCTTAGCCTTCTTTGCAGGATAGTCCCTCGCGCAGTGTCTTCCTTGCCCACAAATTTAACAAGGTTTATCTGCGCTAGGCTTCTTTTGAAACTTGGATTTAGGCTTAGTTATTGCCTTGCCTTTGTTATTAGGTAATGTATCACTTGTTTGCCCATCCTCTTAGAAACCACAATATTGGATTTAGGTTCGGAGAGTCCTCTAGAGCCTTGACCTCTATGCTCTTCCTCAATGACTATAGCAGCCACGAGGTCACTCAAAAGTCCTGAGCCACAATCTAAGAAATAAAATAAACATACAACCAGGGTCTCTCTTCTATCTTAGAAAGAAAGGGAGAATTCAAACCTGGAAGATGAGTATATGAAAGGAGATACACAAATGTCAGGCATATGATAAGAGATACAAAACAGGCAATTATCACATTCCCCAGCCATTCTGGAGTGCTACCAGGATTCCTGCAGATAATTATTATCCAAGGTTAGAAGTTATTCCCCAAATTTCTCGTAAATCCAAAACTAAATTATAAATCAGAAGTGAGAACATGTAGGATAATATGAATAACACTGAACTATAAGTCTATAATGTCATTCACGACTATGAAGAGTTGTTGAATACATATTATAAATCATACAAGAGTTCTCCAGAGTCTACAAAAAGTCTGTTAGTGCACTCTTTTTCTTAGTTTTTCCACAAATACAATAATAATTACTGGTAAAAAAAACAAAGGTCAACGTTTGATATGATTTTGATATTGTAGCAACAATCAAATACATTCCCTATGGAAACATACCATAGTAAAAGACCAGGGGAATCATGAAAGGAAAGAATACATGAACAAAAAAACCTAGGGGTAATTATAGTTTCCTACCCTATGGTAGACCTTCTTTTCAGTTTCATACCCTATGTTTTTTTTTGAATGTTTTTTCTACCCTATGGTTTCCAAAGTTCGTTCCGTCAGTTAGTTCGGACGGAAAATGTCATTAAAACCCCCATGTGCCATGCACATACCAGTTTTATTTCCTAAATCCCTAAACTGCCCTTACCTTCTTCATCTTCTTCATTGCTTCTTCATTTCTTCTTCGTTGGAGTAGAACCAGGAGCAAGCTCCATTGTTGGAGGTACCTCGCTAGCCAAGCTACCGGATCTCGGTCATTTCACACCAGATTTGCTCCGCCAAAGACGGAGGAGCTCGCCGGCGTCATGGAAGAGGTCGAACGACGTTGTAGTCGCGTGGGTCAAAGCTTCAAAGCGGAATCTAGATTCCGGTGACCGGAATCTTCAAAGCTTTGAAGTTTTCAGCGCTGGAAAATTCATAGTTTTGAAGATTCCGGTCACCAGATTCTGAATTTTCCTACCCTATGGTTTTCTCTATTTTTTTGTTAGATTTTGTTGTCTTAGTTGTTGTTGATTGATCTTTGAGATATAGATCTTTACCCATTTTTGTTTTGAGCTTAGGGTGAAAGATTTTCATGAAATTTTGGGGTCACCCACAAGGGTTTTCCCCATAAAATTCAAGAGAAATCATAGGTTGTTGAGGCTATGGTGCTTTAATTTGTTTCATTGTTATTGAGTTTTTGTAAAAACTCATGAGCAGCAACAGAGAATGAGAGAGAGAGAGAGGTTGAAGATGAGGTGAGGGGTAAAAATGTCATTTCAACATCATTGTAACGGAGTTAGTAACGGAACGAACTTTGGAAACCATAGAGTAGGAAAAACATACAAAAAAAAGCATAGGGTATGAAACTGAAAAGAAGGTCTACCATAGAGTAAGAAACTGTAATTACCCCAAAAACCTATCATCGAAGGTATCAACTGTAACATCAGAAATCTTACCTATCAAAGCGAACCACAATTGAAACCATAGTAGAAGCTAATTGAATTAAATTGCCAGCAGACATCACAACTGGTACAACAAAGCCCAGCACCAGGGTTGCAAGTTTGAGAGGCTTTGGTAATCTAGATGGAGTTAAAGTTGCTTCAAGAAAGCCATCTGGATATCCCAGTACATTCAATTAGATATAAAAATCATATTAAAAAAGAAGAAGAAGAAGATTGTCAAGATACTCAAT
Organism: Pelargonium cotyledonis; assembly: GCA_036897625.1. Taxonomy (NCBI): domain Eukaryota; kingdom Viridiplantae; phylum Streptophyta; class Magnoliopsida; order Geraniales; family Geraniaceae; genus Pelargonium; species Pelargonium cotyledonis. The sequence goes on along the minus strand of JAYMTA010000483.1, from coordinate 13,605 downwards.
TCCAGTTTTGTTGATGGTGAGGATCATGCCAGGACACACATCAACTTAAATATCAAATTATAGAGAATTAAAACAGGCATCTCTGGCCTCTCATGTAAAATTAAGTATGTACTATTGTTAATCAAAGTAAAGTATGAATAAAGGTACACTTACATGCGAATGCAGGAGAAACCAACCAAACAAGAGCCAAGTAGGATGAGCCAAATTTAAAATAGTTTCCGATCACCAAAATAACAAACCACTGAATAAGACCAGCTTTATAGATCCATCTTTCAGCCTCTAAGTTGATTAAATCAGCTTGGACTATAAGTGACTGCTGCTTTCTCTTAGAATACACCTTTGACAAATATGCTTGAAGGATGAGATAACCTAAATGTTGACCAGTCAAGGCCCCAAGAAACGCAGGTGCAGCAAATAACCCAACCACCAACCATGGGCTTGCAACATAGGGCACTGGAGATGAACTTATCAAGGGTAGAATGACAGCAACAGTAATAGAGAAACCCACTGAAAAGATCCACATGAGGATAACACTGAAAAGTGACAAAGCCAATGAAACTGCAGCTGGATAACCACCCATAAGTAATGATGCAGTCCATAACAGAAGTGATTGCATTATCACTGAATTATGAAGCATATTTGCAAAATGCTGATGGTATACAATCATATAAGTCCCCTGAGATTAACATGTGTTAGAACCTCTATATTACAAAAATGTGACATCAGCTAAACATAGGGGGAGGGAGGATCATTAAGCCAAGATCAGCAATGAGGCATAAGCAGTTGGAAAGTTACCACTATGTCAAAATATATAGCAGTGTTGTGGCCTGATTTTTCCTCTCCTTCCATTGCCTTGCCACTGTGAAGATCAGATGATGGTGCAGTCTGAAGCAGAAAAGCAAGCATGTTGTCTCCAAGATGCTGAAGAGATCCAGGTTTCAGAAGCTCTATTTTGTCATTCTGTAAGAAAAGAGATAGGAAGGATACAAATCTTAGTTAAATCAGGGATCTCAAAAGAACCTTTCATAACATGAGCAGGGTAAGCATTTGATTAATGCAACTAATATATCATTTCAAATAATCAAACAGCTATTCTGCTTAAGTTTTTCTTTCTTCCCTTCCTAAAGCATGTGGGAAATTAATATAGGCAAATCTTTTAATTATTACTCAAATTCTGTGAAGCATTTGTATCAATGCATAATTCACACTTTCCATATTGTTAAACTTTACTTCAACTTATATGCTTAAGTTCTTAAGTGGAGGGCTCAACTAGTATATCAAGCCATCTCGAACTCCACACACTTTCAATATGGGACACTTCAACACTCAGGTGCAGGCCTGTTCTGCACGTGGACCAGAATTACACAGGAGCAACACAAGCTGGCCTCACTGGCCCAAGACCAAACTAACCTTAATACCATATTAAAGTTACTCCAAACTCAAAATTTAAGCTATTAAGGGAAGGGTACTGGTAGTATATAAAGCGGCCTCAAACTTCGCACACTTTCAATTTGGAACACTTTGACACATATCAAAAAACTTGGGTCAAGCGAACATCCAATCAGAAATACAAGTGAACAGGAATGGTCACTGGGAAGGTAGAGTCATCCCTACCCCATCCCTGTCGAATTCTACCCACGGGGAAAATAATTCCCTGAAAATAGTAAAGTTTTCAAAAAGCTAAAATCTCCATCCCGCAATCCGATAATCTACTCGTTAAAATTTAAATGTTCATTTCACTTACATGTATTTATCAAATGACAACATCACTGCGTTATGAAAAAATGAGAAACACAGAAAAGTAGTATCGCAAAACACCTAGAATTGAATAGCTTTGTAAATTATTCCTTGAACCAAAATAGAAAAGAGTGTTATCTGAATATGCAAAGCCACCAGTAGAAGGCAAACCTTAGTGTGATATACTGCACTGTTATCTACATATGCAAAGTCAAGCCCTGAAAGACCAGCAACCTCTTTGTATATCTGAAAATCTGTGGCAGATTTTATGACTCCAGAAGTAAAAAGATCCTGCAGCCCCCAAAAGTCCCAGATTTAATTTAAGTTCTTTAATACACACCAACTCTCATCACCAAGCAAATTGAGAGAATAAATCATGAAAGAGAGGAAATACAAACCTGTGCTATGATGTTGCCAGATGGGTACTTCGCGGACAAGGCAAACTTCTCAATAGCCCACGGATGTGGACCGGCCTATTAGATGAAGAAAATATAAGAGAGGACAGAGATTGTATTGACAAATTATACAAGCTGACTGCAAACTCAAGTAATGAGAAGTTGATGTTGAGTAATTAACATATTTTTAGGTAAGGTTCACCATGAGACACAAAATAAATGCTCCAGAATTTGACTCTATAAAACTGAAGAAATGAAACAAAGAACATAACAAAACACATACAAACTAATTTATATGCATTGTCTAGTACAAGAACATAACGAATGGACAACCAAAATAACTGGACCAATTTTCCCAATAATCCATTACCTAAGCTACAATGTTACCCCCTGTAACACAACAAGTAAGGCACACAACAGAATGCAAAGGAACACAATAAGGAAAAGAATGCATCATAATACTACCAACAAGAGGAGAGAAAGTACTTATATCTAAAATTACTTTAGATGGTTCAGGAGGATTGTATTAAAACTACACATATGTACAATATGCTTGACTGTCTGCCTGTGTGTACGTAGCTCAGACAAAATGTCCTTCAATTTGGAAATCAAGCAAGTATACGAGAAAAGATATTATGATATTTATGCATGAATCCGCCTGAAAATTTATTTGAATGACTAACATCTGACGCCATCCAAGAGATAGGCAAAGTTTGTGTCAATCACATGCAAACACTCTGGGCACTAGAAAAATGCTACCATAAGTAAATTTGCAAAAGTGGACCTGAAATATGCTGGACTTCCCTCCAATACCCATGGCCTCCAAATCAATAGCCATTCGAATAGTTGAATTCCATGGATGCTGCATCGATAAATTAAATGTTACTCCATCTATATGTAACATAACTGTCATCTTAATATAATTTCTTTGATTACTACGCATAATGAAGGACTTGTTCACTTCTATTGTGATAAACATTGTAGAATATCCTCTTATCAACATGTGCAAGATATAAACTGTTGAGAGAAGAAAGAAAGAAAGACTAGCAAAGACAAAATTCAAACATTTTATCACAAAGAACATCTCTGCAAGAATATATTTCAGAAGTGAAGCATAAAAACTTTAGTTCTACGATAGGTAGTGATGATTGAAAAGTTGGGAGAACGGAAGACTAAGGTTCTTCCATAGTCGTACAGTCCTATCAAAGTTGCCTTATTTATATAGTGTTTTGATATTTACAATCCCATAAAATAAAGAATTTGTTTATGTACCCTTTCTTGAAAGCTCAATTAGTTCCATAAATTAAGCCTTACCCTAGGTTATTTCCTATTTAATTTTATAAAGGGCGTCTATTCTACATCAATATCAACATTAGCAATTTCCATATTCTTTACATGGTGTCAAAGCCTTCTTGTTATTGAAGGACTCTCAATAGTCTTACGCTGGGATCTCTTTCAAAGCTTTTTATGTAAAGCTTTTTATGTAGTTTTTTCCCCTAGAAGGCATAGAAATGTGGGCATCCCTACACACTTGAAAAAGAAAATCCTAGACCTATTTTATCTTCTTGATGTTTTAGTCGTCAGCATTTGGTTTGGGGTCAGTTCACCGAGACTTTTTTTTTTTTTTTTTTATGAAGCCGGCCACGTATAGTTGGTTAGAGGAGGCTCCAATTGGTCATGCCCTTGCGGCAGCATCAACAAACTACGCATCGCTATTCTTTTCATCGAATTATACATAAGTCATTGACTTCTTCGACTTGTGTTTTTTTTCTTTTTCAAAAAGCTTTTGTCTCAATTTCTAGTGTTTTTTCACAAACTCAACTGTTGATTCAATGACACATTGAGTTTGAAGGGGATGTTGAGATATTTAGAATCACATAATATAAAGGAATTATTTAGTATGTATGCCTTATTTGAAAGCTCAATTAGTTCCATAAATTAAGCCTTAACCTACTTATTCCTATTTAATTTTGAGGCGACTCTTGTAATACCCTATATGAAGGACTTCTATTCTACATCAATATCAACATCAACATTGCAATTTTCATATTCTTTACATATAGAAACAGCCTTATAGATGTCACTTTTCAATTTCTTAACAAAATTCCAATAAGGCCAAGGCTTTCGTTCAATTGTATAGTGTGTGAAAAAAATTTGCATGCAATTCAAATACCATCTCAATAAGTGAAATACAATCATTTCCCCCCTGATAAAGCTACTTGTCAAGAAAATTATTGGAAATAATATTTAATATAATGTGATGCATTGTAGTAGATGCCAACCTGAGTTATGAAGCTATGAGCACCATTTAGACCCTCCTCCTCTCCTGTGTTAAATAGAAATATGACAGAATTTTTAAATCCATGTGCCCACTGGGAAATCCCTCGAGCCAGTTCCAACATAACAGCAACACATGAGCTACAGTCACCTGCCCCTTCCCTGGTATATGCACAACAGTTTTCAAGAAACAGTCAGATTTTGTAACTTCAGGGATCATATTCATGAGAATAAACTTGAACATCAGATGAGAAACATAAAAAAGGATACACTTCGAGGTCTGTCAAATGAACTATCCTATATAGGCATTGCAAATTGAGCATGCTCTGGATTATATGGAAGGATGAAGTCAAGAAAGATCATTCAAAAAAATCTGTTATTGACAAGATGACTTTGAAAGGCTGAAAGCCACTTCAACTTCCCGAATCTTTGCAGGAAATGAGTTTAGAGTACTGGATTTACCTTTCTATTAAAAGGATAAAGATGTACCAATAGGTTATGGATTAATTGGTGGGTTAGTTTCACTTAGCACCCATGGACGTCAATATATCTTGCCTTACTTGAGTATATGAAATTCTGAAACTGTTGCATTACATTATTTTCCAGCTTTCTCCAACAGTTCGCAATGGTTCTCATGGAATTACCAACATATAAGCTAAACTTGATCTCTTAAGTTTGTCTAATTACACTCTGGCAATGAGTCAATTTACCAACATCTATATTGGCGGACAACTACATACACAACTGAACCAAAATGCAGAACATATTATAAATATTGACTACTGATTGTCATTCCCAGGAACAGTAAAACAAATACATTGTCTAATAAAAACGCAAATTCACAAAAAAATAATGTAGAACCTGGGATTGGAATGACGAAGAAAACATACGTTGAGAACACGGTATCAATGTGGGAAGATACCAGAATAGCACTTTCTTCAGCTTCAGAAACAAATTTTGGTGATACTCTTAATACGACGTGAGTTAGATCTGAATATGCAAGTGTTTTCCCCTTGAACAGACCACTGACTAGACGACTCGCGCCAGATTCTGCGTGGAAATAATCCACATCAACAACAACTTCCCAGTGTGCATTTTTCTTAATTTTTTCTGATGCTGCCAAAACATACTGTGGTCGAAAAACATGTCAAAGAAGAAAAGAAAAAAAAAACAAATCTACAACATGAAATGTTCATAAAGAAATCATTGAAGTCAATATTAATTAGTAGTGAGGTTTATGAGAAAAGAATAATGGATATACATGATCCAGACTGAAACTGTATCGGAATATTTTAAACAAATTCACTAATATAGAATTATAGATATAGAAATTACTAAAATATACTGAAAACTTGTTAGAAAGATCATATGAATATAAATTCACAGTAACTGAATCAAATGAAACAAAGCTACACCAAACACTGGAAACAAAATAATTCATGATCCAAACTGAAATTTGATAGAGCAATTCCGATGCAGAAATGTTCACATCAACGGACAAATTCACTAAAATAACTATACAATTTCAACATGAAACTGAAAATTTTGTTAGAGCATTTAATAATCGATATAACAGATCCAAACGCAGCAAACACTAACCTAAAATTAGATAACTAAACAAAGAATGCGAACCTGGAGAGCAAGATCAAGAGCGTCGGAGCCGACAGAGTGAGGACCCAAATCAGTCAATGCTTTGACATGCTTCATGGCCTCAACCTCCGAGAAGCCTCTCTTTCCGGCCTGCTCCGCGGTGAGAGGAGCGGGCAAGGTGTCGAACTGGTAACGATAAACAGCCCAGGAGCAATTCGCTATCACGGCCAGAAGGATCAGCAACACAAGCCCTGACCTCGTTCCGCCTCTCGCGCGATTTCTAGTTTCCGGAACTTTTTCAGCTCTCGGCTTCTCGGTGGGCCCGTCGCCGCTCGGCGCAGCCGGGGGCGGCGTCGGATTTGCCGGAGATTTACGAGGCTTTGGCGGCATTTTGGTGTGCAATGGTTGAGAGTAGAGTCTGTGGTTGAATGAGAGAGATGACGTCAGTTAACTTGATGATCTGGTGCTCCGCCGGAGCATCACGAGTCACGCTGGCCAAGCCTCTGGAGCGTTGACGCGTACAATAAATCAAATTGAAGAAAAGTTGACTATTAGATAAGCAATTTTTTTGGTTAGTAAGAAATTTAAAAATAATTAATAAAAAATAATTGACCTCTCTCGTTTTGAGAACGAGAACTTGTCCAGTTGTCACCGGCGGTGAGGTCGGCGCTGCCCTAAAATAGGTCCACTAGGTCTATCTCCGACGATAATCGTAGAAGACATCGCCAAGGAGACCGGAAAGGACTGGAAGGGGTCTGGGCGTCACCGTCAAGCTCACTGTCCAGAACCGGCGGGCCAAGGGCTCCGTCGTGCACAGCGGCAACATTTAAAATTGCCAAGGTCATGAGGCCGAGGTCGATGGCAAAGGAGCTGAGCGGGACGTTGAAGGAGATTCCGAGCACGTTGTGTGTCTGTTGGATGCACCGTCGACGGGAAGGATCCTACGGGAGAAGATCGATGGTGGTGATGTCGAGATTCCTGAAGAATGAGCTTTCATGGTGTGTAATGTTATTTTTCTTAGAATTTTGACGATGATTTCACGAATTTAACTGAATTTGGGATTTTGATACGTAAATTAGCTTGGTAGTTCTGTTATGCTAGCTCTTCAATTGCGTGCTCTGCCATTTGTGTCATTAGAGTCATATGCTTGTATTGTTGATATCTGAATTGTGCTATTGAGCATCCGATTGGTCAATGTGTCAGATCATGTACATTGAGATTACACCAATATGAATGACCTTTTGGTGCTTACTGGATAAATGTGCTTATATTATCTGTGAAAGGAAGGGTTCTATGTAAGGGCATGATGCAATATAGTAACGATAAAGTTAAATCAGTAATGGACTATCTTTAAATTCATGCATCTAGGTATATGGAACATCAGTCAATTATCTCGACCACTGGGAATGCCCTATGTTTCTCTATGTGGAGTTCTGATAACTTGGCCTTGTGAGAATTGGGGATATGGAGAACATTAGACAAATTGACTCAAGATAAAGGCGAGTACTTGGTGTGAAGTTGTTGGCTGAATATGTTGTATACTACATAGGAGATTCTTGATGTTTATTTCTCGGGGAAGAGGGCGGCAAATGTGTGAACCTTTTTTTCCTCCTTCCTAGTAGTCTGTTAACCATTTGTTCTATTTATTCTTTGTATGAAAGGCTGCTGTGTTCGTCCATTTCATGTCATCTTATTTTATATATATAAAAAAACCATTGCTCACATGTTTTGTTATCTGCTAACAAATGTTTTCTTGTGTGACTGTTTAATTCCTGCCTATTCTCTGTTCTAATATTAAAATCCATCATGCTCTATTTTTGTAATTTAAAGAAGTTATAACAATATATATACTCCCTTTGTTCCAAAATGTGTGTTATGTTTCCCTATTTTTTTCATACAAAAAAATTAAGGATTTTATTTTCCAACAAAGTCAAATGACTCCAACTTATCTTAGTAGATATTATAGGTAATCCATGCAAAGCTAACTTACTATAAAATGAGGATGCTTAATAGACGGAGAGAGTATTATGTATTCACTATATTGCAGTTTTGGGATAATATTAGGGACTAGTTCGTTGTTTAAATTGTAGAAGCTATATCATGAGGACAATTGGTGAATAGAGAGTGAGCGGATTTGAAATTGGTCGTCAAAACTATTGGTTAGGTCAATGCTATGGTGAGTTAATGTTTGAAGGATCTGAAGATCCAAAACATGCATACAATATGATTTAGTAGACTGAGCAGAAAAGAGGGGATTTTGAAGATTAGCTATACTTTGACTGTGGTAGACCCTTTATTGCTTTTGGGTTAGAGAAAAAAGGACTTACAGCTAGGGGCAATAGTAAGTAGTAATTAGTAGAAAATATGTGGATATGAAGAAAGAGAGATATATAACTTTGTTTTTCACCAAGTTTTTTTTAGATCATTTGCATTCACAAGGTTCACAACATATGGGGTCCAAGGCATGAATGCAGTTCTACAATGACTATCATTCTACTCATTTCCTAATTATTGCAACTGTTTGGGTCTTTAGCTTTTTGTTGATGATTGGTTTTGCTAGTAATTAATTTTAGAAGCTCAAAGTATATTATTGGTGCCTTGGTGGTAGTATTGAAGGGTTATTATTTTACGTTGAGGTATTTCTCTTACTTTTAAACTTCTAGGGGACCAGAACATACTGTCTATTGGATAATTGATGATTGGTTTATTACCTTTGTTCAGAAGATCAGTAACTTTGGATTTTACTGCTATTTTGATAATAACAATTGATTAGATTTCTCGGAAGAATAAAAAGGTCTAGTGTTGTGTGGTTGTTGGTTGGCCTGAACTGATGTAGTTCAAGACAACAGAAATTAACTAAATTTACATGTGTGTCTTACCGTGAACCTCTCCAACCCTTCCTTCTGAGTTGAACTGGTTTGGAGGGGGCAGTGTGTAGCTGTTTTCTTCGTCAGATGTGGTGCTCTCAAGTGTTCGAAGCTTGCTATGTCTTTGTTGATATAGCTGTCGAGCACTACCTCTTGACAGCGATTCTTAGAATGCATTTTAGAGTTGTCGGTTATTGACGCTTAGGAATGTCATTATTATTATGCCCTACATTGCAAGAATAATGCATTTTTCGAAGTCTTATTAGGTATTAAGTCGCTAAGTTCATATAAACTAGTGTTGACTTGTTTCTAAGATGCTGAATTTGATCAGTGTCATCTGATTGGCCTTCGTTACCCAAATATTCCATGTGGCCATGTGGGAGTGGTCGCCTACTTGTCTTGCCTCTAGTCAAGTTCTGGCCAGTAGCTCACTCATAGAATTGCATGGTTCTCCAAATTATAAAAAAACATGATGTGGGGGTATATGCTAGTGCATTTCCCTGATGTAAAATGTCCATCGCGTCCCTTGTCTATCGGTTTTCTCAGATGAATTGTTTCATCTGTTCGTCTTATTGGGTTCTCATTCTTCTGCAGATCAACCCATTCGTGTTATAGTTTGAATTCACTAATCTTCTTGCTTATGATAAAGTATAAGTACGCATTTCTTTTCGGAACAGGTTGTTTTTTGGCGCTGCGAAGGGACAATAGAACCGTGAATGAAAACCTGAAATGCCATCAAAAGTTGTGGATCAGAGACAGGTATGTATGCTATACGTCGGCAGATGATTTTGTTATTGTTGTTGTGTGAGACATTGTTTGTGTGCAGAAAAGTTCCAAATGGTCCATAGTATTGATGTTGAATTTCTTGTGGCCTACCATGTTAAATGGGACATGTTAGACAGGTTGGAATGTACAAACTTTCAACAGGATTTTTTTTTTTTTTTTTTGGTAGGGGAAAGAACCTAAACTCTCATCCCGCGAAGATGGAGTCTTGCATCAAGTAACTACGAGTGATAAACATATCTTTTGCGCACACGGGAGATACTACTGAATGATCCGTAAAGTATGTTACAAGACATGTTCATAAAGCGCATCAAAACGCTCGAGCCACCAAAATAAGACATGACAAAGATAATGATGTCTGAGGTACGAGGTAATGTTTACTCGAAAACCCTAATCCATTTGAAAGCATTATTGTGAGTGAAAAGTGAGTAATTATAGCTCAATGATGGTGAAGAATCCTAAAGCATTATTTTGCATAGGAAGTGAATAATTGCAGGTCAATAATTGTGACAAAAATAGTGTTTTGCCGACCAATAATATCTTCCATGGATCCAAACTATTTGGAAAATTGCCAATTTTGTTTGAATATGGTGAGTTGTCAATATAATCGTCTAAAATCAAATCTCAATTTGATTTGGGTACTGTGCACCATTGTTAAAACTTAGGATAGAGTTTTTGTTTTGTGATTTCATTTTAGTCTCCTAAAAGATCATAACTGAGTTACATAATTATGTTGATAGATAAGTTTTATCCACAAATGCATAGTTTATGGCAATTAATTTTTAGTTTCATTATCATATACAGTTGTGTATCTTCGGAGACATGAGTTCTCGAAGGATGGGTGTACTCACATCCGGGTAAAACTGTGATTAGAAGCTAAGTCGTGGAGTCAGAATCGTACTATCCGTTCATAAGACTCTATGTTCACGACAAGACGCGCCCCCACTTCTAACCCTAGAGTTGTTAAAATGTCACACTTATAAGATACACGCTACTAAAAATGCCAATTTATAGGTAAGCCAAGCGTGTCATAACATGCATAGTTAATCGTATAAACGTGCTTTGGATGCCCAATACAAATACGACATGATTATAAAATATGTTGATTTTTTCGACATTAACACGACACGTTTATAAAATAAGTGATTGTTTTGTTTTTCAACTGTAAAAATGTGGCTAATTTGTCGGTTATGAAATGATGCATTGTGTTATTGCTTGTGGAACTCGTTGTAGACACCACCAAATCACCGTCCAATCCATCAACAGCTCTTTTGGACTGTGCTCATCATAGTCGGTTCTAAATGGACCAATCAATCAACATCTTTTTAATTATAAATTTGATAATTCCAATATTATTTTCATTATCATAACTCGTTCTAATCTATAGTGGAACTTTTTTTCTTTTTTTTTTATAATTTAATTCGATCAATATTCAGATTGGGCTGTATTTATTTTGTATAATTTTGAATTGGGTTGGACAAATACGCACAAATCAGTGCCTAGAAACTGAAATTCAACCCGAACAAAAGAAACTGATTGATGAGGACAAATTAGCATGTCAAACTTAATATTTAGGGGAATATATATTATTGTCATTAATTAGATGCTGAAAATATTTGTATTGCTATTAAATTTCAACATGAAAGACCACTTGTTAGGCAACAATAAGGACAATTGCATGACAATAATTATTGAAGTGGACCGACCAAATAATTCATTAATTTAATCTGTGGACAACACTGTTCTTCACAATTTTCCACAAACTCCATCACTTCCTCTTACTAGACCTACTAGTTTCTTTTCTATTTTATAGTGTTTGAATTTGAGTTTTGGCAATGAATTGGATTAGTTTAACTGTTGTTTCAATCACAATCCTACAAACTTAGAGTTTGATTCTTTCAAGATCACACTAAGTAGGACAATAATCATGCGATGATAAGCGTTGGCAAAACGAAGTTCATCAGTTTAAATTAAGCTATTTTAAATTTACTATACTACACATATATTAATATAATATACAAAAGAACAAGACTTATATAAACATACAAACAATGTATATATATTGTAAAGATACATATTCATCCAAAATATCTTGAGGTTATAATGTTCAAACATCTAAAAAAGTTAACATCAAAAGTACTTGGTCGTCAAATTATTTTGTTGTACCAGACTGAGAATGGTAAAATATGATCTATTCACACCGTATTAATATATCGTTTGATGTGCACAATTTTTTTTTTTAACTGAAAAATTGATCTTTATTAGTAAAATAAAACATACATAGGAACCAAAAACTACATAAACAAAGACAACCCAACCTAACACAGTCAATCTTAACCAAGGTAATTCTCCATGACCTTAATGGGGCACCTAAATCAAATTAGGGGCCTAAGGCAAACTTGTTTTCCATCCGATCTACCCAACAAATGCCGGACTAGCCGGACTTCCATCACCAATTTTGAGTCAGACCACCTGCTACACGTCGATCTCAGAACCTAATTCTAACCCGAGAGCCGCGGAACCTCTCCATCAACCCTACTGCTATTCTTTGTGAACCCGGACTAAACTGTGTCATACCCGCAATCTCCAATGAAGATGTCAATACCCTACACCTTCTGTTGCCTCCTCTTTAACCACTACTTGCCGAATTCTAGCCGTCACAAACGAAATCAATCACCACTTCATTATTATCATTTTATACAGATGACGCTCAAAACCAGCGTACTAATCAGTACAATAATTAAAAATATAGAAATTCATGGTTAGATACGGTGGTAATAAATACATAGATGGGAAAAATTCTAAATTTGTTCTTCCCCAAATTGGTTTTATTTGGGTAATTGGCTTCACTTTCTCAATAAATAAATAAAACAAGGTTGTAAGGTCAAGTTCAAATAAGTGATGTTTGTTTTGATGTAAATTAAGGCTTATGATCTTCTTCATATGAGCCTCATTTTGCTTGGCTGTCTTGACCCACCAAATGCATGTATGTATACATGTCCTTTTGTTTTATTTATAGGTCCCAATAACTCACAAGTCTCTTACTCAATATCTCTTTCATGTGACATTGGTGGATTAGATTAATTAGAGGAACTAATAAACATTTATATATACATATTGGACCACCATAAAATAAAAAAAATAAATAAGATTTTGTATGTGATCCTATGCCTAAAGGGACAAATATAGACCAACAAGTTCTCATGATTATTTGTTTAAATTATATGTGTTTTCACAACTCATCTATATGTTTGAATATGTTAATTAGCAACCATGGGAATATGGATCCATTTTTTTAATACATAAAATAAATAAATAGATAAACTAAAGATTGTAGCTAGTCAAAGCTAGAAATCTTATTTGATTTAAACAACACCCATCGTATTATTCTTACTGACGTGAGATTATTCTGTAATTGTCAAAAATTTATCCCAAATTCTAAAAATGTGAATGACCTAGACACTGTAGGTTAGCTTGACAAAAACTCAGTATTCAAACAAGAAACTCATGTGTTCAAAATTTTAATATTAAAAAGATCATTTAATTAAATCTATTATTAATATATATTTATGGATCGCCTCTCACCGAAAAGAAAGAGAGAGTCGGGCTTATATAATTATAATTGAACTAGACATGTGAGTAAAAATCATTTTGTCTTCGAACATTTCATTTTATTTACTTCAATTTGTTTGTGAAGAAGATCTTCAAGAAAAATCAACATTATAGTAGTACAAATTTTCTAAATACAATTTAAAATATTTAAACATTAAGGCCTTGTTTGGTAACTCTATGTAAGGTCTATATCAAATGTCTCTAGACATTATTTTGACAAATTTTTGCTTGGTAGCTCTATATTGGGGAGAATGTCTATAGACCTTGATGAAAGTTGCCACTGTTCTCACAGGAGTTGGGTTGCTCCTGTGAGAACAGTGTAAATGTCTATATGGTTATTCATA